>VYZV01014507.1:0-15751 GCA_013401275.1 Pandion haliaetus | reverse complement strand
GCGGTCCCCTTGCGGGGTTGCCGACGCTCTCCTCTCTCGCCCAGGCGCTGCCCCGCTTCATCTGCCCGAGGGATCAACCAGGGAGCCCTGGTTGGCGGGGGCGGGGGGGCTCGAAGAGCGCCGAAGGGATGGGGCCGCGGCGGGTGGGGGTTGGTGACTGAAAAGCTCCTATAATTAAGTAAACAGCAGAGTTGTTGTACGAAGTAAATAAATAGTCAATGATCCCATTGTAGAGCCGAGCGCAGGCGGCACAGACCGCGACGGGCTCGCCGCGATTGGGCTCTGCCCGCTGTGACTTGCAGCTTAATCGGCCCCACAGCACATCCCTTAATTACTTGCAGCGCGCTTCCATGGCCGACAGAAAATTCATTAGCCAGTTCATTTGCCTGAAGCTGTAAGGGAGATAAGTCGTGTAAAAACCAAACGCACCGCTAAAGCAAAGCGCTTCACGCCACCTTGGGAGGTAAAGGGCGCCGGGGAGGAGGAGGTGCCACACGCCAGGAGTAAGCGGGTTGCTCGTGGGCCAACGCCACGGAAAGCTGAGCTCTGGGGGGTCCTGCAGGAGGGAAGGGAATCGCGGGGATGGCCACGGGAGTGACCGACTGATGGCCACGGGAAGGCGAGGCGGGCTAACGCTGCGGGCAGGCAACGGGTGCGAAGCGTGTGAGGTCGGATGAGCAAACATTCGGGCGAGCCGTGACTCGGTGATGCCGTCCCTCTTCTGTTATCGCTGACTGCATCTGCGTTGTTACTACCCAGAGTTTTCTGACCAGAGCACAAACAGCAAACGAGGCAAACATAAAAACATGTGACTCAAAGGTGTCTTGCTAAGACGAGAGAGAGGAAGGCAGGGGAAGAAAAGGGATGTCGCATTTCAGTCCCCAGAATGGTTCTAATATTGCAGATAGATTGTGTAATACCTTCATGCAATCATTGCGCCTCAACGACATTGATGCAGAGCCTTCTCCCTTGTTGCCTGGGTTACATTTCTGTCCAGACATGGAACCCTCAATGCTTTCCTCAGCCAACAACAGTTTACGCGGAATCAGGTCCTCCCTCAGACAGGGAAGAGGTTCCCGATGTCACCGTCCTGTTACCAACACGTAGCAATTGAAATACTTAGGGACTTTGCATGTGTCTCATTAGTACTCAAATGACGTAAATTGGAGCAGGAAAGTTGGAACAACAAGCCAAAGATCACACTGCAAGTCAGTGACATAATGGGAAGACACTCTGGGATTCTCTTTTCTCAGGCTTTGACTACTGCAAAGCCCCATAATTTCAACACTGACAAAGTTTCTTGCTATGTTTCTTCCCAGTTACACTGTGGGAACTTTGAACTTTATCAGTATTGACCACCAGAAAGAAACATACAGGCCCAGCTCGTCAGTATTCAAAATAAGGTGTACCACAGAATTTGTCACACAACATCCTGGACTCTTCCAAGAAAAAAAAAAAACACAAACATATTTGCTTCTTTGTTATTGTTGATTATTTTTATTGAAATCTAAAACTTTATGAAATAAGAATATATGTCATATTTTTACCAGCTATTTGAATCAAGTTTTATAAGTGCCAATAAGAATTTTACTATTAAATTTTACTATTAAAACGTAAACAAATTTGCAAAGGTCTTTATGAGAATTATTTTTAGTTTTGTTTGGTTTTCCCAACATTATTTCTAAACATATAGAACAAAATAATCTGGGTTATTCACATTCCCACCCTATTGAGTGCATTTACACCTCGAAGTTAGAAGTAATGTAAACTTGTAGCCTAATTCCTTTAAAGCTTCCAAAATGAAATTACCTAAGGATGACAGATAAATTCTTTCCCCACAGAAATCTATCGCTAATACTCGGTACATCTGAATATTTAATACTTTTTTTTCTTTCCTGCTTTATCTTTCATTTTGGGTTAGCTATGCTAATGTAAACACTGAAAGAATTTAAGATTTTTCAAAAGTTTCCATGGCATTTTTTGAAAATGCCAGATCTACAAAGACCCCAAAACAACCAGAATAATCTCTTAGGCATTCTGGATGCTGAGGCTTAACAGCCCTAAACAAATTCTGTCCAAATTAATGACCCAAATCTGAGTACTTGTTCAAGATGAGTGGTTCACAGCTTGTGCCCTGCCATAGAAAACAGTGAAGCAAACTTTTGAGGCTTCAGACTGCAGACAAGTGAATGTTTTGTTCTTCCTGCCAGCCATTATCTTTTTATCCTCTTGCACTTGTGAACAACACTGGGTGGTCTTTCAGGAAATCTGTGTCCTACTGCTGTGGCATAAGGACTTCTGGTACAGCTCATGGGCAAAGAAAGACTTCTTGGTGTTAGTTTGGCCAAAGAAAATCCTCCCAAGTTCTGCTCTTCACAGCTTGGTTGCAGCTTTTAATGATGACCTTGTACACTCATATTCCTGGTCAAGCTGGCTGCATGTATCAAATCTTGCCCCTTCAAACAGAAGAATGAGTCAAAGCAGGATGGAATAAACCCAAAAAGTCTTGTCTGGAAGAAATAAATCCCTGTTCTTGTATTATCCACTTGAGGGAGACAACGAGCCATAGGTTACATCCGTATGTCAGTTTGATGGATCATATACAAAACTGAACTTTTAATTGGTGAGGAATTCATACCCATTGTGTGGTGGTGCTAATTTTAAAAGTACTGGCATGTGTAACACAGCAGGCATGATGTTTCTCATAGCAATTCATTGATCTGTACGTCTGATAGTTTTCTTCTCTCACCTTACCGTCTAGCAAGATGTGATTATCTAATAACTTCCACTGACAGGTCTTAGGCAGGAATGTCTAGAATCTTTCCAGATGATACTCCATAACTCAAATATCTCATATTTGAACAACCTGGCCTAGTTCAAGACTTACATGTTGACTCACTTTATTGTTTAAGAGATATACCAAAGTGTATTACATTACTAAGAGGCCTAAAATATAACACTACTAAGAGCCATAAAAGAATAAAAACTTGCCCTGAGTCTGAATACCTTTGGATATAGAAGCATGGCTCGGACATTTTAGTTTAGTTTAGTTCAGTTTAGTTTATTTCATTTGGTGCCCATCATGATACAGTGTACAATACTCTCCAATAGACTGCCATATTTTGCAGTCTATCCATGAAGGCTTTCATGGCTTAGCAATCCTTATTGTTGTAAAAGATTCTGATATTTGCCTTAAACAGCTTTATGGCATTGACACTCATTACTCTTCCTCTTACCTGCAGAGGACATGGAGATGAGTTTATTCCTCTCTCTAAAACCATCTTCTGAACATCTGAAGAAATATTATGCGGGAAGCTCAATGTCACTCCTATCTTCAAGAAGGGCAAGAAGAGGACCCAAGGAGCTCCAGGCCAGCCAGCCTCACCTCAGTTCATGGGAATGTGATGGAGCAGCTAATCCTAAAAATGATTTCCAGGCACATAAAGGCCAAGAAAATCATTAGGAGTAGTCAGTATGGATTCACCAAGGTGAAGTCATGTTTGACCAACCTGATAAACTTTTAAAATTAAGTAACTGGCTTGGTGGGTGAGGGGATGTTATGGGATTGTGTGGCGTGGTTTTCTTTGGTGGCAGGGGAGGGGGGCTGCAGAGATGGCTCCTTTAAGAAGCTGCTGGAAAATTCCCCGGCGCCAAAATGTCGGACCCACCTCTGGGAGGGGAGTGACGGTGGTAGCGCCTCTGGGAGAACAGATTTAAGAAGGGGAACCGGCAGTGTGGGGGTGGGGAAACATGAGAGGAACATCTCTGCCGATACTGAGGTCAGTGAAGAAGAAGGAGGGGGAGGAGGGGCGCCTGAGGAGGCTGATGGCTCTGCAGCCCAGGGAGGTGAACAGTGGAGCGGAGGCTCCCGAAGATGGCCGTGACTCCATGGTAAAAACCACGCTGGAGCACTTTGTGACTGGAGAGCAGCCCGCAGAAAGGACCTGCGCCAGGGAAGTTCGGGAAGAACTGAAGCCCGTGGAGAGGACCCGCGCCAGGGAAGTTTGTGAGGAACTGCAGCCCGCGGAAAGGAACCACGTTGGAGAAGTTGGTGAAGGACTGTCTCCCGTGGGAGGGACCCCACGGTGGAGCAGGGGACGAGTGAGGAATCTTCCCCCTGAGGAAAGGAGCGGCAGAGACGAGGTGTGGCGAGCTGACCCAAAAACCCCCATCCCCTGTTCCCCTGCGCCGCCGGGGGGAGGAGGTAGAAAGCACCGGGAATGGAGCTGAGCCGGGAAGGCGGGAGGGGTGGGGGGAGGTGTTCTGATGTTTGGTTTCCCTTCCTAATACCCTTGTGTTTTGTTTTTGATTTGATTTGTAGTAAATGAAATGGATTTTGTTTCTTCCCCAAGTTGAGCCTGTCTTTTGCCCGTGACCATAAGTGGGGAGTGATCCCTCCCAGTCCTTGTCTCGACCCACGAGCCTGCCTTTGGATTTTCTCCTCATCCCAACGTGGCCAGGGGCGGGGGTGGGGGGTGAGTGAACAGCTTCGTGGTGCTTTGTTACCGGCTGAGCTGAAACCACGACAATAGGTAACTTTGAATTGTAAACGTGAAAGAGGACATACTAATAATGGGAAGAAACTTAAATTTTACTTTGCAACTGAGTTATTATTCCAATAAGATTTAAACTTCAGTAATAACGTAAGAATGAATGGGTCTTTGATCATTGTGCTTTTTTCATGTCTCTTAGAATATACCATATAAAAGATTAACATTAATCATGCATCAATGAGCTGCAACAGTTTTTGTACAGCTGTATAGTTAAATTGCCAGTATACTGGCAATATACTGAAACTCTCCATACATGGGGAACTTTGTGTTTGTTGATAGCTTTTACAATATTAAAAGAGAAGGTTCTTTTCAAGTGTCTGAGTGATTTACTCACTGTGAATTTATAGAACTAATTTTCAGGGGGGGAAGAACACAGCAGGAGTATTTATGCTATATATTGCTCCAAATGCCTAATCTTGGAAGTAATAATATAAATAGGATTCATAGGTGATATTTTTGTGTTTCATATACAGCTGAGAGTAGGCCTCCATCCTCAAATATGCAGCCATTTAAACCAAGTAATCTATTATATAGTCTGATGATTTATAATTAATCTCGTTCCTTTTCCTGGGATTTAGAAATTTACATGAATCCATTGTTAAGAAGATTCAGATACACGACACTACATATCACATATTAGTTGTGGTGGCAGCCACACAGTAGCTTAGCCCTCAGTACTAGCTACTCATTAGGACAATTGTTAAAGGGTGCTCCATCGACTTCAGATTTTCAGAATAGAAGAAAGTTTACTAGTGTGTAGAGAACTACAGGATCTGAGCAGTGTTTAAAACTCTTTGAGGTTTTGGAAAGTGAATTTCACCTAAAGCAAGCCTACACTTCTAATCTACCTTGAAATTATTTTAGTTAGACTATACAAAGTCCATTTGGTCCATTTCAGGGGAGGCAAGGAAACTGCTCCATTATGCAAACCTAAGCAGTTTATCAGATATGGAAAGCCATTCCTAGTATGTGAAAATACTCCTTGGGGCATTGTTGTGGTTTAACCCCAGCAGGCAACTAAGCCCCATGCAGCTGCTCACTCACTCCCTTTACAGTGGGATAAGGAAAAGAATCAGAAGGGTAAAAGTGAGAAAATTCATGAGTTGAGATAAAGACAGTTCAATAGATAAAGCAAAATCTGCACACACAAGAAAAGCAAACCAAGGAATTCATTCCCCACTTCCCATGGGCAGGCAGGTGTTCAGCCACCTCCAGGAAAGCAGGGCTCCATCATGCGTTAACGGTGACTTGGGAAGACAAACGCCATCACTCNAGATAGCTAGTTTCCATTTGGTTCAAATCTCAAGGGGTTCATTTCAGATCTTTCTAAAAATAGAACATTTAGTGTACAGGAGATGTGTTTTGCTGTCCATAGGCCTTTGTTCTGTAAATTTACACATGCTTGAAAAATCTAGTNCAGCACAAATCCAGAACATAGCCCCATACCAGCTACTATGAAGAAAATTAACTATCCCAGCCAAAACCAGCACAGACATATTCCTCTACAATATGCATTCTAAGTAGATAGGAAGTCACATACCCTGGCATTATATTATAAAACAGAATAATGGCCTACTTATCAATGATAACCATAAGTGAATTAATGGGGCCACAAATAATATGTAAAAATAAACACCTTAATTAAGGAATTTGAACTCTTATTTATCCAATACTTTTCACATTTTAAGCATTTATAAGCACCTGGAAAAAGTAGTAAGCTTCCCTTCAGTCTGAGTTTTTAGTAGAACAAAAGTCGTAGCTTCTGGAAGAACAGCTTAAGCACTGTAGTTAGCACGATTCAAATATTTACTTAAATACCTTGTTTGATTAGGCTCTGACTTAGAGAAATCATTTAAGGCTCTTTCTCTGGAGAGTATGTTAGTATCCATATGCAGGCTGAGAAATGATGGTCACATTTCAGTGATGAAGACTGCTTAACGTCCCAGGTTTGGACAGCCCTGAAAATTATCTTGATAGCTTAATTTCAATATGTTGTTGAAATCCAGGAAAATCTTCTAGAAGTGAAAGGGACAAAGGAGGTCTTGTTCTTCATTATTTGAGACTGCTGAAACTGGAATTTTAAAGTTGTTGAGAGAAAAAAGGCTGTTGGACATACTGTTCTGAGAGAAAGGCTAGGACAAGCAAGAGGTGATGAAACCAGTGCTGTGAAGAGCAGAACCTGAACTTGAAACCGAAACAGAAACTGAAAATCAGGAAGGATAAGAGAAACTAAAAAGTGTTCCTGAGTTGACAGGCCCCTTGCTGGGAGGAAGGGAGGAACTGAAGTATCAGAAAGGAAATAAAATATTTTAAACTTACAGAAATTGCTTGAAAGTTGAGAGAAGATAATATGTTGGGACAACTGTCAGAAGGAGGAGTGAAGTCTTTCTGAAGACAAAAAGAACCACCCAAGCTATTCTTGGATAATTTCAGAGTGTTTGATTCTCCTTAACACTATGTATACTGCAAAGCATCTTTATGAAAATGTTTTAAACTGAAAGTCTGCAATCATTCTAATTAATTAGCATTTTACTCCTAATTTGGCCTGTTTCTATGTCTATAAATGATGAACATTGAGGCCTTGAGAACACAGATGATCAGACTTACAATCATTCTGTATGAAAACCAATATCCAGTCTAAGAGAAACTGAGAAACTTTCCAGTCTCCTAAATTTACTAAAAAAAACCCCAAAAAAACCCCCAAAGTCTCTCCACCTTCAGTGTGTATTTTTTTCTCCTAACATATAAGAGGCACTAGTCTGGTATCTCTTGATACAAAAGAGAAGAGATACATCTCCTTCTCCAAACTTACCATTCCCTTTTCGAAGTCCTTCAGGAAGAGTATCTAAATCAAATTAAAATTATCTCAACAGGATGAATTTATAATGAACAGTGAGAAGGAGGAGACAGGCACATCATATCAAGACTTAATTTGAAGTCAAATGCTTTGCTGTTTTTGTTTCTTCTTTCAGACTTGACATGAATTCACGGGTGAGCTAGAATTAATGATACTCCCATCTTTCATGTTTTATTAACAAGTCTTTTACAACTAGAAAACAACAACAACAAAAAAAGGATGGGGACAATTCTAAAAATTACTGAAGGGGGAATTGAGACAAAGCAAAAAGAAAATCAAGTGAAAGCTAGCTCTTACTAACAATAATTTCTTATACACGACTGCAACTTAAGTAGATGGAACACATATGAAAAAATGCAGTAACTCCTAGTTTTCCACTTCTAACCAGAGATGGGAACACTTCCACAAATGATAAGAACATTTTCATGTAACTCCCTACATTTTACAGTAGATAGCACTATGAGTCAGATGATTAAATAAAGTTCAGAACTTCGAGCAGCAGGTTTTTCCCCAGGTCTCACTGGAAAAAGAATGGAGCTAATAATTTCATACAGAATTCTTTATGGCAGGTAAAAGGTGCCTTGCAACAGTCTAACCAGTTGGCCTGTAACACCCAAAGGAGCAGAATAAACTTGGATTAAATCACTTAGATGATATCTGAAATCTGAGGCAGCCACATATCTGTAACTAATATGAAGACCTGCCCAGTCAATTATCTAAAGAACCAATTGAGGTTGGTGTTATTTACTTTCTAGGTTGTAAATACACCTTGTAGGCAGTATTATCTGCTATTTCATGATAACTGCAGCTTTGGGAAACATGTATTTCCAAATTTTCTTTTTTCCCCATCAATTTTAGTTTAGGAAAACCTTTACAAGGAAACAAGAATTTGAAGTACCTACATTTGTAGCCATTCAGAACCCAAAAATGCTTTTAAGAAGAATTTCTTCACATTCTAAATCACCTCTTTTGATATCAGTGCACTGAAAGTGTTTTGCTATTACGTTGTGAAAGAGCAGTGCTGACTCTTATTTGCTAAAACTTAGTCTTATTAATACTGCAATATGTACAACTTTGGCAAACCTGGCTAAACCAGTGCAGTGGTTTTTTCCAAAACCAATCATTTATAACCTTGCACTTTGAACTACAACTCTTTAGCTAGAGCCCTACAAAATGGTAATCTCTTCTTATAGTCTACCTATAATTCACGTCAATGTAGTTCAAAACTACAGAGGTTTTGCCTGCCATTTCCCCTACAGTGTTCACCCTGCCCTTTTGTGCTTATCATGAAATAAAGAAGCATCTATTTATAAAAATTACATATAACAATAATAAATTAAATAGCAAACTCTCAACTCTTTAGCGCTTAAGTGGGTAGTCCTATGCAATTTAACAAACAGAAAAATAATAGTGATATAGTAGAAGCTACAGTCTTCCCAAAGTAAAAAAAGATGATAGAGGTCTTCACTGATGTTATTCATAAACCCTCGCTGGGCTCTGAATCTCTCCTAAACTACTTACCTTAGTTATTAAAGAAAACAGCTTTTTATCAAGTGTTTAATCATTAAACTCCTAGAAGAATTTGTTCTTGTTTTGTACTTCTGTACAGAGGATTACAGCTCAGCATTTACCAACAGCTGATTTTAAGCAACGTAACCTAACTGCTAGCAGTCTTCACTTTGGCATAGAGACATGGTGTTATTTCCACTTCATTGGCAAAAACATTAACTTTAGTAGCAAAAGCTAAAATTAATATTTTTTTTCCAAAATTATTACTTATTTGCAAATTATTTTTTGATTACTTTTTCTGTCACATGTTTGATTGTTCAGATGCATCCCCCTTTCTGTAATTGTGTATTTGGCCTTTAATATCTCAGTCCTTGGCCTTTAAATGCTAAAGATGCTAATCATGAATAAATATTCCTAAAGGAACAGAGATAAATCCATACTAAAATAATTCTGTGTCTCTTTCCAAATTTATCCCTAAATCTTGGGAGATAAATAGCTAATATATTAGTCGATGAACAGTTTGATTAAATGAAGGTTTCCTCTTATTCTGTGAGATAGTAATAAGGAAGTAATAAGAAATAAGTAATAAATTTTACTAATGTACCTAGGGCTGGGTCGTCATCAAAGACAGATGAATAAAGGATACCTGTTTTCCATAATGAGAGCTGTGAAACTTTGTATTTGATATGTGTGCTTGAAAATTGTTTGGGGTTTGTGTGGCGGGGTTTTCGTAGCGGGGAAGGGGCCGCAGGGGTGGCTCCTGTGAGAAGCTGCTGGAAGCTTCCCCAGCTCCATGTCAGACCCGCCTGTGGTCCAGGCCGACCCCATCAGCAGTGGTGGTAGCACCTCTGGGAAAGCAGACTGAAGAAGGGGAACCGGCAGTGGAGGAGGGGAGTGTGATGTGAGAGAAACCCCTGTGCAGACAGCAAGGTCAGTGAAGGAGGGGGAGGAGGGGCGCCTGAGGGGGCTGATGGCCCTGCAGCCCATGGAGGTGAGCGGGGGAGCAGATGCCCACTTGCAGCCCATGGAGGAACCCACGTTGGAGCAGGGGGATGCCCCCGAAGATGGCCGTGAGTCCATGGGAAAGCCTGCGCTGGAGCAGTCTGTGCCTGAAGGACTGCGGCCTGCGGAAAGGACCCACGCCAGAGAAGTTCGGGAAGAACCGCAGCCCATGGGAAGGACTCACGTAGGAGAAGTTCATGAAGGACTGTCTTCTGTGGGAGGGACCCCACGGTGGAGCAGGGGACAAGTGAGGAATCTTCCCCCTGAGGAAAGGAGCGGCAGAGACAACGTGTGGCGAGCTGACCCCAATCCTAACCCCCATCCCCTGTTCCCCTGTGCCACCGGGGGGAGGAGGGAGAGAGAACCGGGAGTGGAGTTGAGCCGGGAAGGAGGGAGGGGTCGGGGGACGGTGTTCTGAGCTTTGGTTTTACTTCCTAATATGCTTGTTTTGATTTGATTTGTAGTAAATTAAATTGCTTTTGTTTCTTCCCCAAGTTGAGCCTGTCTTTTGCCTGTGACCATAAGTGGGGAGTGATCCCTCCCTGTCCTTGTCTCGATCCATAAGCTTTTCTTTATATTTTCTCCTCCCCATCCCACCAGCAGGGAGGAGCGAGCGAGGGGCTGCGTGGTGCTTTGTTGCTGGCTGGGCTTAAACCACAGGAAAAATAAATGCCATCTGGAATTGAAGAGATTTCACTGACACTGACAGACCCAATACACGTAAGAGGTTAGAAGGAGACATTTTTCATTATACTTACTAATATTTCAGAAAGGTGCATATTCAGCTTTATTCTGATTTGCATTTCTACTGAGGTTTTAATATTCAATATAGTCTAAGAATTTTCAGCCACTTTGAGATTGGGAGGAGAGAATAAATGCCAGGAGGCTCAACCAAGGAAAAATTCCTTACACCAATGACCATAGAATCATTTTCCTTTTCCTTTTCCTTTTCCTTTTCCGAATAGTTAAGTACTATGTGCAGATTTAAAGGTTTAGAATCTATAATATAGTGACATTTTCTATTAACTTCGATTTAGCGAATCGGATAAGATCTTATCAAAAAGCATGTACAAGCTGAGCAGGTCAACCAATCTCTTTTTTAGTCAGTGGAACACAAATACCACATTTTAGGTACACGGTTGAATCACGTTTGATCGGAACATAAAACAACAAACACAGTTCTGAAGCTTTAAGTTTTAAGCATCCAAAGTTAAGTGGATTTACGTAGCCTAATCTGTCTTAAAAGGTTTGTTAGTGCACCAATCTTCAGATATTTTAGCTGTCAGTGTCTCCATCTCTTATTAAAGTGCAAGCCTATTATAATATTTCAAAGATTTATAATTTGGTCATAGTTCAGTGATTTTCACAGTGACAAAAACAGGCACATCACCACTACATTGACCACTGCAGCCATGTTTCAAAGTGCAAAGGAAAAACAGTCTCATTCTTTCACACTGGTTAAGCTTTTGTAAATCATTCTGAACTAAACTTCTGTAATAGGACTCTTCTGTCCAAATTTAGACATCAGCATCCAAAATAGTTGTCTAGGCTCCTTTATGATCAGTCACAAAGACTGGGCTTTCTTACAGTGAGATGGATATGACCCATTTACTTAACTACTGTAGGAGGAGGCAACTGAAAATAGGTCTTCAAGTAAAGACTGACTGCAATAAACATTTCTGCTTTTTTTAATTATTAAGTAACTGGGAGGTTTTAATTTTAAAATAGATTTAAATTATGGAATGAGAGACAGTTTGTTTTGGTTTTCTGATTATACATTTTATATTTAAATAAATGTATGTGCATACCATGTATCTGTATATCTATATGTGTGTGTATAAGTGTATAAGATAGGATATCTTTACTTCCTTCGTATCTTCAAAAGGGCAGTGTAATACAGAAATTACATTCCAAACTGTAACCTGGAATAGGGTATAGAAAATACCACTTTTCTTATGGATGTCATCAGAATAATTCACTTCTGTACTATAGGTCATCTTTTTCTATTCCTCATTTTCTTTGTAGGGATTTACAAAGTTCTTTAGATCTAGAACTTATTCCAAGTTCTAAGTGCTTGTAAAAGACAGTAAAATATACAACCCTGAAAATTATTAATGCAGCATATAAATTTACCCAGGCCTCTCCAAATTTACCCCATCTCTCTATTTAACTATGATTTAACTACACATAAAACCTTGTCATCATAGAAGAATATTCCCAAACTTAACATTGCATCCAATTCCAAAGCGTCTCAGAAAAACACACTGGCCTTCTAGAATGTCCCCAAACTCCAAATCACTGATGGTGTTAGGTCAAGGAAAAGGAGTGAGCACCCACGCCAGGGATGCTTAGAGCATATGTAGTGCTAAGATCCTTAGACATGCACAGGCTGTGAATTTCAGCATTCTTAACCGTGACAATAGGATAATATCATATATTGGTGAAAAGGATTTACAGGAGGAGAAAATCCTAAACTATTTAAATTTTCATGTTGAATTTACTTGCCCAAGGTGGAACTCAAGGCTGAATTAACTGCCTATTTGCTGGCAAGAGCACTTACTTGGTGCCATGACATGAACATGCTGGGTGTCTGAATATGGTGTTTTCTGGAGCACAAGTCTTATGAGGAGCGGCTGAGGAAACTGGGGTTGTTTAGTCTGGAGAAAAGGAGGCTGAGGGGAGACCTTCTTGCTCTCTACAACTACCTGAAAGGTGGCTGTAGTGAGGTGGGTGCTGGTCTCTTCTGTCAGGTGGCTGGTGATAGGATGAGAGGAAGTGGCCTCAAGTTGGGGCAGGGGAGGTTTAGATTGGCTATTAGGAAAAATTTCTTTCCTGAAAATGTTGTCAGGCATTGGAACAGGCTGCCCAGGGAAGTCGTTGAGTCACCATCCCTGGAGGTATTCAAAAAGCATGTAGACAAAGCACTTCATGACATGGTTTAGTGGGCATGGTTGATGGTTGGACTCAATGATCTTAAAGGTCTTTTCCAACCTAAATGATTCTATGATTCTATTCTATGATTCATTAAATTCAGTATAAAACCTCCTCATTCTGATTGATTTAGAACACAATCCAGACCTGAAAGAGGGGATAGTTTGGTATAGAGAATAAAGAAAACAGACTTCACATAAAGCATACCCTATCTTGGTTTTGCACTGCAAATGTCACTCTGTTACCTAGATTGAAATTGTGGAATATAATAAACTGCGAAATAACCACAATATGAAGAAAATACTCTTACTGCCTGAAGTTTTTCTTAGTAAAATTTTGCACAAATTGAAGTTATGGTCAGGAAGACCTAGAAGAGTCTTATAGAAGTTTAGGTCTGATTTCAAATCAGCAAACTACTACACACTCTCCCACAAACCTTGCAAAATGACAAATTCTTGCTGAATTTAGAGTGCTACAGGAGGAAAAAGGTTGTCTGTTCCCAAGACTGGGACTTTAAGAGGTAAACTCAATTCAGCTAAACCAACTGAATATTAAATGAAAATTGCAACTTTATTCCTTGAAATAGTTGACTTTTATTTTTCTATGAGTTTTAAACCTATAGTTCTTCCCTCAGTTAAAAGACTCTTGAAAGACTCTCATACCTGCAATGCAAATGCATTAATTTGTTCAAAGGCATTTTGTTTAACTTTCATTTTATTTTATTAAAGTCTTGGGCCCAAATATTTATCTCGTGCAGCTGCATAGATCTTGCTGACAGAGTTACAGTGAACTAACATCTATTATAGAACTAACCTTGAGCCTTTTAAAGGAACAAAGGAATTAATGTTTTTCTAGTACTATCAAAACACATTTTTAGGTTGCTGCATTGTATTTGTAAGAAACAAGAGCTATCAAAATACAGACTGCAAACCAAGATCTTTCCTTTTTAAGTGTACACATTCATACATGGTCCATTCAATTAATACTCATATTATAATGAACAAACTGGGCAGCCAGCCCAGGCCACAACTAAAATGTTAAAAGTATAATTTAAAGCGAAGAGTCATTCTGCTCTCAGAACTATTTTACTATTAGATCATCACACTGTGAAGCATAGCTGCATTATATACTACACTACATAAAAACCATAAACTATCCTGAGGAATCTCAGCAATGCAACTGCTTTTTGTTAAGATTACAGTGGCAATTTAACCAAAAAGTATATTCATAGGTCACAGGGATGGAAGAAAATGGTTGTCATCCAGCTTTCTACCAGTACAGGATTACTTCTTATTTTATGTTTTCTAACATGTAGTTACAAGAGAACAGCATGACATCATCTCAGCTCATTGACAACATCTTAGTCCATTAATGGAGGTGTTTAATGAGAAATTATCCATCAAGCCCTGTGGGAAGAATGTGGGCATCACTGAATTCTACAGTGAGTTCCAGGTTCTGCTTTCTTTACAATTTATTTTGTTGCTTGCAAGGGTTTTTTAATGACATTTGATTGATTGATTACAGAAATAACAGCTACAATAGCTTTATAAATGTTAACAGCTATATAGACTTTGGCTGAAACTTCTGTCAAACTTTCCTTCACAAGATAAATAATCTTAAAACCAGTAATATCTAAGGACTACAGTGCTTAGCCTTTAGACTGTGCTGAAATGAGTTTATGTTTTTGACAGACACTTTTCCTTCCAACGAGCAATAAAACCTATATGAATCTTTCAGGTCTATTTTCTGTCAGAGGAGAAATTAGTGTCAGGAAATCTGATCTCCTATTGTTTCACTATATTCACTAAACCTTGAACAGAAATGGTGACATGTAACTCAAATGGTCACATGTAACTCAAAGTTTGACTGTATCTACAGAAATCTATCTTTGTGTGATACAAAGGGAATCTGCTTGACTGAAGTAATCATCTTGCTGGAGCTCTTTAAGTGTTTTAAAGCCGTAACAGTGAAGGGTCTCATCAGTTATTTGTGTTTGCACTATTGCTCAGGATTGCTTTGATGGTGCTTTAAAACTGACAAAGACTTTTTGAAGATGGATTCTCATGTTCAAATAATAAGTGACAAGATTATGCTCAGGTTGAAACAATTGCTTCTCTGTTTTATAGTACTTTCCCACACACACACTTTTAAAGCCTTAGAACTTTGGAGATACCAGGGTAACTGCCCTGTGGCAATGCCACTCATAATCCAGAATCATTATTGGATTGAATTGCTGCAGTCTCCATCCGGTGGTATATCAGCACTGGATGTTTTATTATTATTTTTTATAATTTTCAAAAATATTTTGTTGTGGAGATTTCCCTAGCAACCCAGAATCTATACAGGATAATTGGGTAAATGATCCATGAAACTGTAAGGAGTTGGGAGGAAATTGGACAGAATACTGATGAATTCTGCTCTAAGAAAATTTTAATGGATTATATAAACAGCTGAACCTCAGAATGTCTGTGCTCACAGCTACTCTGTTTATTTTTTCTTATGTTTTTAAACTAAACCCAAGTTCTTGAATAACACCTGCAAACTTGTTATGTATCAGTCTTTACACACATATAGAAATGTTTCATTGCTGTGGTATGCAAGGCTGGCTAAAGAATTGTTGCAANNNGCTAAAGAATTGTTGCAATTTCTCTATAATAACAGTAAAAAAATTTGGAAAAGCTGGGGAGTCCCTAGTAAACATACATATAAAAAACTTTTTCAGTGAGCTTTGGGTGGACTTCAAGACTAAAACTGGAAGCCAAATCATTAGCAAATTAAAATCTCAGGAACTGTACTTCCAAACATTGCCATAAAGTGATTTAGAGATTGAAATATGATGTCAAACCACAAGAGGCATCAGTATAAAAGCAGGTGCTAATCTACATTCATATTCTATCCT
>VYZV01014504.1:10610-25321 GCA_013401275.1 Pandion haliaetus | reverse complement strand
TTTTTTTGTTTTCTTTTTTTTAAATTTAGTGCTTTTTTATTTTCAAGTTAGAGAAAAGGAGGAAACGTGATCTGTGTATTTTCTGCTAAAGGGCCTGTGGTTTGCCTGGCTAACACCCAGCCTTGCAGGTCACTAATAACACTTCCTGGTAAAGGACTAGATGTTCTTTTCACGCTACTGTTTGTTTGTTTTTCTAAAACCAGGATTTGCTTCCTTTGGAGGCAGGTTGCTTTCGTGAGGGACGGTGCAACTTGTATGAGGGTTATTAAACATAGGAGAAAAACATTTGTACTTGCACAGCTAGTTATAAATCATTCTAAAATTCTGAACGTGAGTTGTCTTAAAGAATCTTACATTTTTCCAGTAATTTTTAATCCTTTTCTGTGCACATGTTGATTTCCTAAATGTTAAATGCTTTGTTTAAAAATAGTGTTCTCTGTTGAGAATATTTTCATGGAATAAAAAAATCTTTTCATGGTCTAAGTAATTAGCTTCCCTGTTTGTCTTCTGTTAAGAGGGACAGGGAGCCTTCCAGCATGAGGTCTGTGTAACCTCTTGGGGAACAGATAAGGCCGGGCTGGTGGTGGTTGTGTTGTTCGTTAGCCTACTCAAATACTTTCAAATGCTGTAGCATCTCGCTGCAGAAATAGGCTCAGGGACACGCAGCACATGCAGCTCTAACCATAGTTCTTGCTTAAATATTTATACAGCTTCTGAGGACGATGCTTATACACCAATTCTGTATGTGACAAAAAGTGGAATGTGCTGCTAAAGCACTCTTTATATAAACACCACGCATGCTGATTTCCTATGGAAAGTGCCAACAGCTTATGCTTTGCCTTCGTCCGGGGGGGGGAACAACTACTTACCCAAGTGATTCACCTTCAGTAAATGAAGCAAGTTTAATATATACATACACCCACATTTACTCATAGCTGAAAGCATTTTAATTATCCGGATTGTTTGTTCTTGCAATTTCATCGTTCCTTCCTGGCAGCATAGCTGTTGTGCAGGCTCCAGCAAAAGCCAAAGCACTACAGATGCTGTCTTAAAAAAAGACAAGTAAGTAAGTAAGATGTCCCAACACACACACACACACACACAACTCATTTTCTACTTTCAAAGGTACCGTGATACTTAGGCCTTCCGGTGTGGTCACAGATACAGGATCATTTCTGCAACCTGCAAATATGCAAATTATTTTGCATAGAGATACACTTTTTAAGTCACAATTCTCTGTACAGTGTTCCATATTCATTGAAGGAATATTACACAACACATTTTCGACAGTGTCACATACTTAATCTGTCATTTTATTTACACTCTTGGCTTAAATTTTAATATTAAGATGCCAATGCCTTTACGTGTGAGGCATTATCAAAACATTGCAACTCTGGGGAAATACAGAAAGCTGTAAGACTATCTATCTGTCTTACAGAGATAACCGAACTGTTTAAAAGGATCATTAAATGACTTGGTGACACAGTAAGTAAATAAATAATTTCTTTAGAAATCAGTAGTTTTAAAACAAGTGTGCATTGTGCAGTTAAAAATTCTAAACATCTTGTGAAATGCAGGAAGTTCGTGCAGTATCAAATCGCCAAAAGAAAACTAAGGTTATTTATTTCAAGTATATCAGTTAAATAGTGTTTACAGAGTCTTATATACTTAATTGTTCCACCTGCTTCACTGGAGGAGGTTCCAGTTTTCGGGAGAGTGCAGTTAAAATCTGGCTGAATTTGTCGTATCTTTCATTTTGATTGACTTGTGCTCCTTTGCTGCCCCAGAGCAATCTCATCTGAAATTCTGTCTTGAAGATTTCACTCATCTCTTCATCGGGCTGGAAACCTAGTAAGTGGAAAGAATCCCACAGTATCGCCATCAGGCAAGTTTTCCGTTTGGAAGAAACGGCCTTTAAACTGTATTCCCTCCAATTAAGATAAGCTTTAGTGTGCTGGTTCCTTTTGCACAACGATTTTAACCAAGCTAGTAAAACTGAAAATCCTTCCCATCTCTGACATTCCAGGAGCACACAAATGGCTCTAGGGACACACTAGCCTTTGCTCAATCGTGATGGTCTAGAATTGTCATTACGGCCTGACCTCAAAGAGAACTACTGATGCATACCTGCTGCCTGCAGAAATACTTAAGACTTCTCTCCCCTCCCTTAACTTTTTCACTGCAAGTTTAAAACACAAAGTCACATTATAACACGTTGCTGCTTTCTGGCTGCAAGCAGTCAAGATCTCAGTGGTGCATCTTGCACTGCTGTAAAGCGTCTTACTACGATGGACGATGTTTTATTCACAAAAATCAAAGTAGGCATTTCAAACTGCACACGAGACTGGAAGTTATCCTCAGTCCTTACTGTACTTCTATTCAGTTGAGTATGAGTATGCTTAGCAAAAATGTATGCTCTGTTGCTTACTGGAGAGCTACAGCGATGAATAATTTACTGTCCGCTTTTAAACAAGATTGATGTTGTCCTCAGACCGAGTTTCCTGCAGGACATTTGCTACTATCTCGGCTCCTAGGAAAGAGGAGATGAATTTCTTGCACTGGCTTTTAGTGGCACTTAGGGAGGGACCTTATTCTTCAGACATAACCCACGCATTCTATTAATGTGCAGCAGTTTCTCCTACTAGTGCTCCCTACCTTCCAGCATCCGTTCTGCAGTCAAGCTGTACAATTCTGCATTCTGTGCTATCTGACGAGCTGTGGCCAAGTGCCTGAGCATTATTTCGCAGCTTTGGTCACCGCTTTCCCACAGGTCCATGCCTTCAAAAACAACAGCTTGTCGCTCCATCAAGGTAATGAGAGGCATCAGCAGCGGCACTGCTACGTTGTTCTGTGGAGCACTGGCAGTCCCTGGGATAGAGAGTAACAAACATTGTATCATCAGACATTGTAAACCCTGCTAATTGAAGAAGGTATCGTTAACTGCAGTATTCTTTTCAAAGTTGTAAACTACTTTTTGTCTTCCATCTTTCAAGTTAACACCTTACCTCAGATACACCTCTCCTACCCCTTTCCAGGGAACTGACTGGGGGAGAAGGCCAAGACAAAGTAGCGTTGGAAGACTGAATTTGCTACAGGAGAAGGTGCCGCGGAATTACTAGACAATGGCACACAGCGATTTTAAACACATTTGAAATCTGGGTCATTCCAATAAATTCTGTGAGGCTAAACCGTTTTCCTTCTCTACCCATTCTCTCGGTGAAATGTTCAGAGAAATGTTCTCTCCACCTTGCACCCCTTTGGAGACCAGAGCTGCAAAGAATCTGACGCAGGAGCAGCTGATGTGATCAGAGGAATTGCCTGACTAACCCATTCTTTGCATTTGAGAATTCATTCTCTGATCCAACAGGCAAAGCAAATAAAAAGCAGAACGTGCCAGAAGTAACTCTTCTCTGATGAGGAAGGAGATTTTTTCCTGTCTTTGAGGCAAGATGAGGCACAGTGTTTCAGTTTCTGCTCCACAAAGAGGGAGCGTGGGCTGGGGCAGAACGTTACATTCTGCACGGTACATACATGCACACAAGCGCATACTGATGTTTGGCTGGCAGACGGTTTCCTTCTAGTTCATTGTCTTGCACTGCATTATGCAAGTTCACATAGTCATTTTAACTTGTGATGCACAGCTATGGAAACAGCAGCTGCCTCATCTCCCAACGCAGGAAAGCAGTAGTGGGAGAGTTAAAAGGCTAAGTAGAAACCAGCATCACTCATACTCACTATTCCACTCCTCTTGTCCTTCATGCAAAGCTTTGCTAAACGGCTTCAGCTGTTTTTCATACGTAATGGCAGTCTGGGTATAATGATGTCTTAGAGAGGTCCAGGTTTGTTCTAACCTAGTGACCTGTTCATACAAAGTAGAGAATACCCATTATTGACTCCATAGCAATTCACAGGAAAAGTACGCTGCTAGTGACAAAGTTTCTGTTCTGATGATCTCTCTAGTCTTGAAGAAATTGCATAAATTAAATAAACAAACCATCAAACAACTCCATGTTTTGGAACATAAACGGATTTTTACCTGTGGCATTTCTAGTGCTTTCATAATGGCAGAAAATGCATACAAATCCCCCAGCGAGTCCTTCAGCTCCACTGCAACTTGGATGATCCTATTCAATGTTGCCACTCTGCCTTCCAGATTTCCTGTGCAACCCAAGATATCCACAGCTATTCCTATTGCCATGGTATTGTGCCTGTAAGTGAAATAATTTATACTACTGGTTAAAAATTATGAAATTAATAGTACATGATGCTGTTCAGAGAAAATGAATTCAAAGCTGTATTTCAAGAGCAGTAATGCCGTTATGTGGAATATATATACATTGGCTTTGAATTTGTGTTTTAATAAATTTAATAAATTTTCTTAAGATATTACTACTATACAAAATTCTGCTCAGGCAATGAATGAATGAACACTTCGGGGAAAATTGCCCCAATTCCCTTTGTCTTCCACACTCGAACCCTGGGACCTTCCCCCTGAATTTCAGCAACCAAAGTACTGCGATCTGAATCGGAGGAGCAGAAAAGCTCGATCAGGGATAGAAAACCCTAATTGTTCCCCCGAACTTGTGTAGAGGTTTTAGAGAAAGCTTTGCTCATCTTTTTTTACCTTACTAGATCCTCTAGCCTCTTCCCCAGTTGCAGAAGGCTACTGCCTTCAATCTCTTCCACAAACACAAGCTCAGCTAGACTATAGGTCCCCTGAACTTTAGTTCAGAGCTCCTGAAGGAGAGCTGAGGGTGTCAGCAGCTCCGAGGACCCTGCTTTCAATAGACTTCCCCTTTCCCTGTATTACATGCCTGGAGTCGCCCCATGACGTTGAGGAATTTTTCCTATGCAAAAAAAAGTTACATGCCACCTCACTAAATTATCTTCCGTACACATGAATTCAGAAAACGTGCAGGAGAGCATTCTTTGAGGAAATGCAGAGCACAATGTAGCAATGCTCTGATCTTCTGGCCATCTGCCCTGGAAATGAGTAACAGGAACATTTACCTTTCAATTAGGTCAAGGCGCAGCTGATGTCCGTAAGGCAGGGTAATCAGTTCAAGACCAGAGTTCACTCCCATAATCCTCCTCATCTCTTCAGAAACTTCTAGTATCCTTGCCACCTGTCAAGTGCAAAAATTTGTGCATGAATTTTGAAACTAACTTACTTAGCCTAGCCGTGTAGAAGTCCTCCAGGTTAGTGCAGGGCATACAGAACTAAGTGCACAGCATGCAACACTAGAATACAGTCATCTAAGAAAAACTTAATATGCACATTCAGTGACTTAACACAAAAAGAACAAGAAAATATTTTTTGCATGATTCAGCCATCAGAAAACATATAAAAGGTGTGACCAAAATGCTTTATCAAACTTGCATCCTCCACTTGCAGAAGGAGACTCATATGCGAGCTCCAGGGAACGTGGTGCTCTCTTAGCCTCTTCCTTGTCAGGGTGGCACTGCTCTTTGTCTTTAAAGATGCACACATCTGCTTCACCTTCTTCACTTCTAAAAAGACAACTGCCCAGAATGTTTTTGGATAATACCATGGGGTGCTCATAAGGAGTCATTAATAAAAGGACTTCAAGGAGGACACTGAATGCTGAGTGCCTAATGAAGGCAGTATGTGAAAACTGACACCCTCACCGATTTGTTTTTGCTTTTTAAACATACAGTATTGGCTACCGGTTATATCAATAACAATTATGTATGCTAATTACAAGCAAAACCACATTAATACGATAACGTGAGATTATCTGCTGGTTTAAAGGCCTGTATGTTGACATACTTACAAACCAATCTGCCTGCTGTATTCCGATACGCCCATCAGCAGGCTTTCTTGATTATGGAAAGATGAAAGCAATCTGGGCTACACAACAAGCCTCACTGGTACAGAATCTAGCACTGCAGAGAAACCTGTTTCGCTTCTAGAGATGCAGGAGCGATATGAAGCCCCTGGACACACTGATTGCTACTCCTTTGTCACAAAAACCCTCTCAGGCATGCAAGTGGCAGATTCACTCCACTTACCATATGGGTCCTTCTTTCATAATTAGAAATGTCATTATTTAAAAGGCAAACTGAGCTACTGATGCCACGAGAAGACCTCCAGACTTCAGCCTTATCACATACCTCGGCACAAAGCAGTTATTCTGGCCCAGTTCACAGGCCAATCTCATTGTGTCATGCAGTTCTGAGCAGTGCAGTAGGATGCAACAAGTTACCAATAAATGACGGTCATTGGCTCTCAGCACTGTGAGATGAAGGTAAAATAGACTTCTCTACATGTCCTAGCTAGGCACTGTTCCTGCTCCAAAACAGAAAACTCTGTTTCTGTAAAACACTCCAGTGACTCCTAATTAATTGTACAGGCTCCCACACTTCTAGCAGGCCAGTTTCCTTGGCCCCAGTCCAAAGTNACCCCTTACTACTTCTCTACGGCATGCATATCCTACGCCTTCAAGCAACATACTCTTTAACAATATATTAAAAGACATTCTGGTTATTGTTACTAGGTTAAAGGAGGAAGAGGTGAATTTTGGAACTAAAACGTTAGAGAATGCTGTCACTACTCTTCAAACCGTAGTAAAGAAGCCACAATCTATCACTTCTGAAAAGACCAAGCGGTTGTGGAGCTGAGTTTTTCTGAGTCACCATGTCTGCAGGAAGCCTCACTCAGCAGCAGCCAACACTGCTACCGAGGAGGAAAGCTGTGTTTGCTGTTGGCAGGATCCCAGCAGCTGGCAGGCACTCACACAAGCTCATCCCACTGCTACTCCAGTGAACTGCCCCCTTCCCAGACCTATGGTGTGAATCAGTGCAGCAGCACACTAGCAGAGTGCTACAGGCACTGTTTCTTCTGGAGCACCACCATTCCCACTTCCTTTCTTGTCTGCAGTGGAGTTGCCCAGTAAGTAGCTGTGTGTGTTGCTTCTCAAGCTGCTCTTAAAAAAATAACCAACCAAAAGCCAACAAAGCCCATGACACTTGGTTCCTGCAGCTGCTCGGTGGCAGGTACAGCACTCGGTCGTCCCAGCAAAGTGATGCGGATTCAACTGCAGTTGCATTTCTTTTATTACACAAAGTCATCATCTCATAAGGAGATGACTTCTCTTGTCTTTCCATATTTCTGATCCAATAGCTGATCTCCAAGTCCTGTCAGCTGACCAAAGTCTACATTGTGAAGAACAGTTCTCTGTGCTTTTACATTTTTCTAAACAACTCCACTAGCAATCCAGTTCTCTCATAGGAGAGAAATGCAGAAGTCCTGACAGCTATTTTCCCACACCACCTATCCAGCTGTAAGACAGAGACCTGGAACAAAGATTCAGAAGAGCAGCTAGTTTTAGAAGTATAAATATGTTTAGTTGAACATTTTGTATTATGGTCAGCAGTATGGCAACCAGATAATGTCTGGCTACTCTTTGCCCTTGCAAGCTAACTAGCTATTTCCTGACAGGAGTAGTTCTTTCCACAATGGCTTACAGCATAGATAGCTCTTCCTCCAGTATAGAAGAAAAGCTGAATCACAGATACACAGCAACAGATAGGAGATTAAAAAGATGTATGGAACACTGAGAATTTGAGTCTAAAGTCAAGGATGGTGGGAGACCTTTAGTCCAAAGGGGTTGTTGACGTTCTTCAAATGGAAAAAAAACCCACCACCATCCTAAAAATCCCTGCAATACATTATTACATTAGCTGCAAATCTACCCATTAATGTTTGCAAATCAGTCCTTTGAAAAGTCTAAACTTGCACATTATAAAATAAAATGTGAGATTTTTTTTTTTTTTTTTTTTTTTTACCTTGCAGTCCATTCTAAGAATATGCTGTGCAATAATCTTTGGATTGTTGTTGGTGAAAAGCTCCTTAACTCTTTCTAACATTGCTATTTCCAATGGCTTGTTTTCAGGAGGAAGTAGTTTGGATTCAAAATTATTCGGTTTAAAACTAGACACAGTCTCCAAAATAGGTGCAGAAAAGATGCTGTCTTCTTCAGCCATCCCAGTTGAAGCTTCTAAAGGATCTGCAGAGTTCATTGTAGGGTCATCTTCCAGGATCAAATAGTTTGTTCCAGAGTTCCTGAATGAGTGTGTTCCCCTCTCCTTTTGTGTCAGTTGTTCCACATAGCTGTTTTTCTGACATAAATGTTGTTTTGTTGCTACAGGATCTCTGGCAGGGCGAAGTTCACAGTAGTGTCCTTCTGAACTGTGGGAGGCCAAAGGAGAATCTGGGGGCTTCATCAGGGGTGCTTTGCTGGGTTTAGGTGGAGGCTTCGAACAGAGCTGACTGTCTGATCCTCTAAGAGCTTCCCCTACTTGTGACTCGGAGGTGACTTTCTGAACAACCGCGGGCCTTAGAGAAGGTTCACTGCCTGTTCTAAATGCAGGAGAGCTTGGACAGGAGTCTGCATCTGCTTCAGGCAATCGAGACGGTTGTCTTGAACCTGCAGGGGAAAACGGTATTTTAGAAGGCCAAAACACATGCAATTCCTGATGCCTGCCCCAGGGTTCATCTCTTAATGCTATTTCCTGAGGAAAATATTGTCAGATCATGTCAATTATTCACTGACAAAAATGTATATGAAATTATATTTTGAGGAATGAGCTAGCCAGCAAATTCCATTTGCTTGCTGATCCTCCCAAAATCGCAAATACACAGAACAGCTGCACCATAATATTATTCTGTGGTAATGCTGACAATAATTCCAGTCCCTGCTGCGTACATAGGCTATACTGTCAGAGCTGGATAGTCTCCATGGCTTGGAATAAGAGGTTTCTTTGTAACCTGATCTAGGCTATAAAAACAGAAACTTCCAGCCACACCACATAAAAGATGAGTCATTTCTGAGTGACAAGTTTGAGATGAAAGAAAAGCTTCCCAAAGTCAAGCCTGGACGTGCAATAAGGTATGGAAGGAATGAATTTCAGGGATGCTAATCTTTTTGCTAAACAGTAGCTGATTTGAGGAGCTGGAGAAACACATCCATATACTTCTGTGTATTTATGCCTCATCCTGTACTCATTGCATATGCAAACCTTGGCATCCAATATAGGACTGAACCCCGTATCAGACATTGCCCATCTGCAGTTCTCCGTGCATTTGCTGGTATCTACAGCAAAGTGGCCAGTTGCATCATGTGGGCTTTACTGCTTGTTTCCAGCTGGCTCTCAATTTATGCAAAAAACAAAATCTGCAAATCACAGCCCGTCACCACTCATAAGCAGTGAACCTGCTACCAGAAGCTGCTCGGAGGACCCCATGACAAAATGCACAGCAGTACTCTTCAGGTTAACAGTGACAGGACCAAAAGAAAAGTTCTTGCAGCCACGGACTGGAATAAGCCAATCAATTCAACTACAGATGGACAGAAACTTGTTTTATGAATGTCTGTCCATCCCACTGTTAAACACAGGAGCACACCCTTTCTATCAAAATACAGTCTCACTATACAACTACTTAGTATTATCTTTGTCTCCAGAAGTCTTTCCACAATAGGCACTATAAATTTGAACAGCTACCACATTCAAAATGACTAGCTGCCTTGGAAGTCAAACACTAGAATTTGTCCACATGGGAACAGATGCATCATTGCAAGCTTCCTTAGACAGTATGTTAGTATGGAAACAATTGCTTAACGATCTGAAGAATCCGAGAAAGAAAAAGCCATGATCAACGACTGATCAAGTGTTGGTACACCTTGTATCACTGGAGGAAGGCTATGACAGTGGCCACGGAACCAGACAGCAGCAAAAGGAATGAAAAGCAAAAGGGATGGAGGGCTGAAGGGGGGGAAGAGTAGTACGTTTCTCCTGGTGAGGAACACCACCACATCTGCATACTTCACCCTGAGAAAAAGCTACTACCAGGATTTCCATGAAACACTGCTTCTACTTAATAGACTTCTGTCACAATGACATGACTGGAACAAGACAGTTCTTGTAAAGCACAAGTAAGGAAAAGTAATACTGTCAAAAAGGATATTAATGCCAACTGTAGCTGTCATTTTTTTTGGTGTTGTGTGCTAAGGTACTCAACTAGCTGGTGCATTGTAAATAAAAACCCCGTTCCAATGACTTAAAAAGCAAGCAGTATGCTAACACAGCTTACATTGGCCATTAAATATAACTGTGTATACAGTACTCAGAACACCCAACAGTCTCACTTTGGTCTGAAGTGTAACAGACCACCTGGGCATACACAGATTCTAAGTGTGAAACATTTAATTACAAAACATACCTATTAGCAGATAGCTCTCTGACTGGTGAGCCTTTAAAGGGAATCTTTTCTCCAGAACGTGATCCAAACTAGCTGGCTGGCTACCACTCTTTTCTTTGTTTCTAGGGTAAACAAAAATGCAAACAAAACCATATCAATATATCCAACACCTCAACATACATACCTAATTGCCATAAAACATCATAACCAGTGCAAGGATCATTAGCTTTCCACTTGGGCAGCTTATAGGAATTAAAGGTACACTTCACGCTGTTGTGGTAGCAATGAAACGGGCTATAGTATGTGTGACCTTGCAGCATTCGTGAGGGTGTTTCTTTGAACATTGAGAATGGAACATTTGATTTGGACACTGAAATTAGGATCCATTATCCCACACGTGGTATTTTTATTGCAGAAGTAAAATATGGAAGGAAAGACTTCTCTGGAGCAGCAGCAAGATTTTATTTTAATCCTTTGTCTTATATTAGCCAAGATTTGCCAAGTCACTGAAGAACAACTTGCACTGCTGTTGTGCTTCCAGAGTCTATATTTGCTCTTGCTCTGTGGGTTTGCTGACTTTCAGGGCCTAAAAAATCCTTTGCTTAAAATCAGCAAACCCTCACTCCTAGTCTTCCATCTCAAATCAAGAGTGAAAATTCACATCGCCTACAGTGCGAGCTGCTAAGAGTTACCTCATCTCCCTCCATAAGGACAGCAAAATTAAAGTACCTCAAAAGATTTCCTCTGGGTATGCTCTGCTCTGGGGATTGCATGCTGGATATACCAAGACTCAGTCTTTTTGCAGTTTCTGTTTTTCCTTCAGGCTCTTTTTGTCGGACTGGAGTTACACCATACTTTTCTTCTAGACACCTGAGAGGCACAGTCCTGTTGATAGGCTGAAAAATAATTGCTCCACTCTGCTTTGATATTGGTGTGCGGTTCCCAACATAGTATCTAACTAAGCCGGGGATACTGTCAAAACTTTCAAGTTCAAACTGATACTGAACACGGCAGTAGGCTTCATTAAGTCTTAGAACTGTTCTGTTGATTTTAAAATGCTGAGAGGTGTTTTTCCACTGACAGGTAAGAACAAAGTCCCCAGGACTGGAAAGAGAA
Organism: Pandion haliaetus; assembly: GCA_013401275.1. Classification (NCBI taxonomy): domain Eukaryota; kingdom Metazoa; phylum Chordata; class Aves; order Accipitriformes; family Pandionidae; genus Pandion; species Pandion haliaetus. The sequence continues at coordinate 13,983 of VYZV01014504.1, read as the reverse complement.
TCCCTGATCAGAAAATCTCCATCTCTCTGAACTAGGCCTTCTGCCACCTTTGAAGAAAAAGAATTATACAAAAAAATACTTTCAGAATCAGAAAAAACATAGTCAAACAACACATCACAACAAAATAGTCTTCAACATAGGACTTTATTTGGCTGTTCTGGGAGGACATACAAAGCCAGAAATACAAAGCAAAGCATGAAGTGCGGTAGAAGAATGATGTCTCAAATTCTAAAATTAAGAGCTCATCCCACAGCAGAGATTTGGAGGGGCTTCTGAGAAAATGCCCAGCAGCCAGAAGCTTGACCCACTTTTGCATATGTATTTCTTCTAGTTTGCCAATAGAAAATAAGGCATGAAGGGAAAGCAATGACTCAGGATTTTAGAGTTTCAAGCATCTGAATAGACAGTCACACTGAAGTTTAGAAGCCATTACTACAGGACCCCAGAAATTGTCCTTTCATTATTGCCTGAAGTGACAGAAGCTTTCATTTTTTATTCTTTGTGAATATTGCATAGTACAGGAAGAGTCAGAGAAACCCTGTTTTTCTGTTTTGTGTTAGTCCTTTCATGTGATAAACTACGCATCTAACAGTTAATCTTAAGAGCAGTATATGTGGCTGCTAGGCCTGCTCTCCTTATTCAGGTGAAGAGCAGCAGGCAGCTCTGATGAGAGCCGGGTAGCCCAGGCAAGAGGCCCGCAGGGGGAGCTCCGGGTGCTCTGGGAACCTAAGCTCCAATCCTTAACCATGTCTGTAAGGATCAAAATTAAGTTATTGCATAGGTTTTGTTGTGGGATTTTTTCCCCTCCCCGAATTCCAAGTGCAAAAAAGAAAAGAAGCATGAACATTTTAACTTTGGTTAAGAATACTGAACCAAACTGATGTCAAGTGTGTCTGAACAGTATGTGGGATAGTATTCTCATATAAAGCTTAAATTCCATTTCTGCCTTTATTCAGTGCACACAAATCCTGAAATATCAGTATCTTCCACCAGTGTCTGCCCTGAATACTTCCTCAGCCTCATTTTATGCCAAGCTGTGATAAATACCATACCTTTCACACAAATAAGCATTACATGTCTTCTAAATTAATGCAGATATCAGATACACATACAGTACTTCAATGCAATTCTGCTTGTCTATAAAGGCTTAAAGCATATTTGGCAATGCAAAGACCACATACCTGCCGAGGAATACGTCCATGGTACCAGGCGTGGCTACGCAAGTCTTCACCGCTTAGCTGCAGTTCTTGCTCTAACTCCTTCTTCAGTTTTTCTGGGCTGTTGTCCATAACTTGCCTCTCCCTAGAAAACTGCAATAAAAGATTAAAAGCTTGTATTGTGCCAAGTTTAGTGATTAACATTTTACCTGGGTTATAACTTCCATCACATGATCTGCACTAGCCACTGGAATGCAGGTGCTGCTTTTAGCAGGCTGGATTGGCTTCGCTCTCTAGATTGTATTTGCAAAACCCAGCATTCAGTGAGGTAACATGTGATTGTTATACACTGCACGGAACGTAGCAAAGTGTTCTGTCTGTACACCAAGCTAATAATGACACACCTACAAAGTCACTTCTCTTACTTCCTCTTCCCAATAAGAATTCTAACTATACCCCAAAAAAACAGAGCTGGACCCAAACGCCCTGCTCCAATATTCTTCCCCCTGTATAAAATTCCATTTTAAACTCAGAGTCTTTCCCCCTCCCCCCTCTTTGAACCCACCCAATTAAGAACATTCCAAACGCATCAAGACAGGCTAACCTAGACATACATAGTTGTTCAATCTTTCTGTTGCACTAAAAAACAGTTTGCCAAAGTAAATTTTCAGCCTTAAAGGGCTTACATCTAATGGTCATTAAATCTGCATGTCCAAGATGTTCCCTTCTTAAGGGGAAAAAGTTCTTGTTGCCCCTTAGCACAAAAAGCATGATATCCACTTGGAGGTATCTCCATCACCACTATACAACTACTGTAAGATCTTCTGGAAAATTTCCATCTTCATCTCTTCTTGGAGTACAGCTTCCACGCTGGACCACTCTGGCTCATTAGCCCTTCTTGTGGATGCAGTGCTGCTAACAAAGCAAGGTGCAGTATCTTCTCTAGAGGGTTGCAATATACTCTTTCATAAGCACTCAGTGGAAGGAAGTTCTTTGGACTTCCTTAGATTCTCTTAACAGCTGGGGACTCCAGCCCATCTTTACTCTTGCTGAAGAGTTTCCAAAGCCTAAGATGCCCAGGAGAAGCAGTGAACATGTTGTACATTGATCAAAGAATCAGGGTCTACCCTCTCTTAAAAGAAATTACATTTCAAAAACGAGAGGGAGAGAGGCCTCCAGTTGGAAGGCAGACTAAAATGCAACGTTTTGCCCCAGCGCATTACGAATTTTTTTTGTTAGCTCTGGGTATGAGTGAAGTCCCCTTCACTGACACAATGATGTAAATATGCAACACATACGTTATTTAAAAAAGAACTGGGAATGCTCGCCCACCAATCCTATTCTTTCTGTGAACGCTGCTGTCTGTAGCGTTTTCTTCTTCATACTGCATACTCGCAGCACCTAACCGTGGGAGCAGGTGGCATACATTTAGCACTTCTTTCAACAATCCTCCCTGCAATTTCAAGCAGACTGAATTACAACAGATTACTAGACAGCAGACTTTTGGTGGAATAATGCCAGAAGAGGCATCCTGCTGCCAAGACTATTTAAACATGCTGGGAGCCCAGAGAAATTCTAAGATAAAGTCTCCTCTTCTCTCTGCTTTTCTCAAAGAAAACTAAGGCTTCTCTTAGATAAACACAAATGAGTGTAGTAGCTTATACAGGAAGGCAATAGATGAAAACAACCTGGTAAAGAATCACTTTTCACCTCAGTTTTGCTTCTGTGAACCATAACAGGGTAGTATTCATCCATACAAATGTGGTTCAAAATGGACAATCATTTTCAACAAGGAGTAAATCCTTTGTGCTTTTGTACAGTCAAGGTCTTTCACCCAACTCCTCCTGAGCTTTACAAGAAGTAAAGTCTGTGCAGGAACAAACCTCGCCACAAAACAAGACTTCACTGCAAGGGCTCTTTCATAAAACCATGTACAACATGAAGAGATTAAGTTACTAGGTGTAGAAAGAGTTATAGAAAAGGCTTAGTGAGGACTCAAGTCCAGAGGCATATCAAAGTATCAAAACATAGTCAAGGAAGGCCAAAAATCTCCCTTCCACTCCAAGCCTCTGTGACCTATCAAACTAACATAGCTAAAGGACTAGTAGTAAATGCCTGCCACCTTTATTTCCCAACTCAAATGATTGGAACCAATTTAAAGCTGACTGGCATTGATTCCAGAATTAAGTTAGCCATTTCGCTACCACATCTTACAG
>VYZV01014497.1:16368-26798 GCA_013401275.1 Pandion haliaetus | reverse complement strand
CTTCTCTAATTAGATGATAAAAGTTCTCTTTTTTATATGATACAAAAAGTGGATTTTGGAGGATGCCAAACAAAAATGTTAGGGGGGTGGATGGATGGTGGAAACCCTTTCACTGGCGTTTAGCCCCTTTTGGGAACTCGTGGGGACACAGGAGATGAAGGTCTAGGCTGGGTAAGTTGCTCTTCAACAGTTTGTAACTGGTACCCATCCTAGAAGTATGTGTGGTAAATAGAGATGAGGCTTTGATGATTGGATTTCCAAGCTGTAAAAAGAAGGAGCTCGCCTCAACTTAGCTGCCGAGGTAGCTGACTCAGTTACGGAATAAGAAGAAACCTGGGAAGTGATTCTTACTTCTGGTATGTAAACTGCTTCTGGACATTTTCTGCATCATGGCTTTGTGTGGCATATGGCACTGGATTCCTGGAGTTTGACTGGAAGAAAACTTTGGGGTATGGGTCATGGGCCAGTTTGTTACCATAGGTCCAAAATGCTGTATCCTAACTCGGATATTCTGGTAAAGGTATACACACTTCCTCTAGTCTGAGCTGTGTGTGTAAACTCTGTTGTGTTACTGAGGGAAAAGATATTTTAGCCTTTACTGAGCTACTGTGTGCCTATTGGCCAGTTTGTGGTTGAAGCAGAGTGAGCTCACATGTCTTTACAGAAAGACTGTGTAGGCTTCTGTCTCCTCCTAGCTGGTGGTTTTGGTACTGTGCAGTTTGTGTTGCCATAGCTTTGTGTTGAGGAAATTGAGGGGGAGCAGGATTACACATAAGACTGTGTTATTAGTTCTGAAGCTCTGAGATATCCATTCCCTTGACACCTGCTCTCTTTTGCTAGTTCAGTAAAGTCATGCAGAATAGAAGTATATTGGAGCATAGCTGTATTTTCTCCATATTCTTTGGTACTGTTTGTGATCTCTGATAAGTGGCGTTGAAAAGGTGGCATCGGATTCCCTTCCCGAAGTACAGTGTGGATGGTTCCCCTATTGGTACAGATTTGTGGTGAAGATGGTGCTTATGCTTCATCTTGATTAATGCATCCAGAAAACATCATCTGTGTCTTACTTTGAAAAGACATGTAAGCATAAGAGGAGTGAGAGATCTGCTTGGTAGAAATAAATACATTCTTGACTGTGTTTGTTATTTAGAACAAATAAGCCTCTGACATTTATTTGGAATATATGTTTTGCATGTTAAATTGAGTTTCAGTGTGAAAAAACTATTTATCTGTTGTGATAACATAGCATATGATATAAATTGATTTTACTGAGTGAAAGAAGGAACCATTATTCTATTAAGCTAGACTTTGTAATGCAGGTAGAATTTAATTTAAGATGCTTAAACATGAGAGAAGGCCTTCATTTGCTGCACTCAACATGTAGACGGATAGGCTGTGAAGAGGGTCAACATTATGTGTACACTGAAACGATCATCTTGTGGGAATTCTAGTTTTAAACATGGGATTCAGAATAGATTTTATGAAGTAAACCTTCATGGAACTCTTTCTTGAGGTGAGTTACTATTTCAGTTCATAAGATCAAAGATCTACAATGATAATTCTGAGACAGAAGCTGTGGAAGAACCTGGTGCTGCCTCTTAGCATGTAACTAGTTTCTATTTTTCTGGATTGCAGATTTCTGATCCTTACTATGAAACTGGACTACATTCTTCATACAGAGCTTGGATGTTGAATGTTTTCTGCAGTCTTGAAACACAATACTGTGTTTTTTTTCTGATAATGTTAGGATTTTTAAATTAGAGCTCCATTATAGTCCAAATTATTTGCCATTTTGGCCTTACTAGTTGTAGTATTTTCCTTAGTTCTTAGATTAAAAATAAGAGTTCAGATGTAGGGCTAGAAAGTGAAAAGCCAAGGAAAGGTCACATTTCTTTCCAAGGATCTGATGAAACTGCACTTCTTTCTTCATGCATAAATGGAACCCTGGAACTCTGGGTTGTTCGTAGAGTCATATTTTATACAGAAGGAATTGAGGTTCTCATAATAGCCAAATCTTTTCACTAAATAATTTGGTTTTGGTGATTTCTTCGCTTTTAACCAAGGATACCTGGAACATAGAAGTGTAGTAATATAAAGTTAAATAGACATGAATCTGAAACAAGCGACCAGAGAGAGAAATTTCATCCCGCTTTCTGTCTTTGGAAGATCTCTTTTCATGTCTGTCGTGGTTTCTGTTCAGCCCAGCCAGAAACAAAGCACCACGCAGCCACTCGCTTGCTCCCCACCCCCTCCCCTGGCCACAGTGGGATGAGGAGAAAATCCAAAGGCAGGCTCGTGGGTCGAGATAAGGACTGTGAGGGATCGCTCCCCGCTTATGGTCACGGGCAAAAGATAGGCTCAACTTGGGGAAGAAACAAAATCAATTTCATTTACTACCAATCAAATCAAAACCAAGGATATTAGGAAGGGAAACCAAACCTCAGAACCCCTTCCCCCCACCCCTGCCTCCTTACCGGCTCAGCTCCATTCCCGGTGCTTTCTACCTCCTCCCCCCGGCAGCACAGGGGAACAGGGTATGGGGGTTGAGTTCAGCTCGCCACACATTGTCTCTGCCGTTCCTTTTCTCAGGGGGAAGATTCCTCACTCGTTTTCTGCTCCACCGTGGGGTCCCTCCCACGGGAGTAGTTCCTCACAAACTTCCCTGGCGCGGGTCCTTTCCACAGGCTTCAGTTCTTCCTGAACTTCCCTGGCATGGGTCCTTTCCGCAGGCTTCTCTACAGTCACACACTGCTCCACGTTCACCCCCATGGGCTGCAGGGGGACAGCCTGCCGTCTCGCCACAGGCTGCAGGGCCATCAGCCTCCTCAGGTGCCCCTCCTTCTTCACTGACCTTGGTATCTACAGAGGGGTTCCTCTCACATTCCAATCCCCCTACCCACTGCAGGTTCCCCTTCTTAAATCTGTTTTCCCAGAGGCGCTCCCACCGTCACTGATTGGGTCGGCCTGGGCCAGAGGTGGGTCCAACTTGGAGCCGTGGGAGCTTCCAGCAGCTTCTCACAGGAGCCACCTCTGCAGCCCCCTCCCCCACTACCAAAAAAACCCCAAGCCACACAAACCCATAACAACATCTTAAAAATTCATGTTTAAAAATTCTCCTGACATTTAGGTAAACAAAGTCTTTTAAGCTAGGAAATGTAGAAGAATATTTGTCAAATAGTGAAGGATATGTTAGATTTAACAGAAAATGATACCCCGCTCTTCTTCAACTGGAGTCTATTGACAAGCAAAACCTTAGTTTTTAAATGGATCTCCTCAGGTTACATCTGCATTCTTAGAATTCCTGAAACTGAAGAAACTTTATATGCATACTTAAAACAATGAGCAGGTTTTGACAATGTCGTGGGTGCAAATTATATAGGAAGATCTGTATTAGTAACAGTGATCTGCTGAATATTTTGAGGGTAAAAACATAGACATTTTGGAGGTATAAGTTAAGATCTAAGACTGGTTTTGTTGGGTTTAGTTTTCCAAGAAATATGTGTGTGTATGCATAAAGACTGTTGTAAGAGTTTTATTAGAAACTGTGCCCTTACAGTATTTTAATTTGAAATAAGTATCACTGCATGATAATTTCTAGAGCTGTCTTTCTGGGAGAAGAAGAGAGTAGGGGAAAAAAAAGCCCCAAACAAAGAACACTGTTCATCTAAAAGTCCTATTAAAGTCAGTAGCAGAACTTCACTGGCACACAGGAGCAAAGATTTGATATATTCTGTGACTCTTAAATGGTTTTATGTTTCAGAACACTCTGCATTTCATTTTTGAAAGAAGAAATGAAAAAGTAGTGATACAGTGAGAAGTTAATCATTAGCTTATGTTTTAAAAGTCGGCAACATTTAACAGTTGAGGACTTCTTAAAGTAACAGTAATATGAATTAAATTGATTAGAACAGATTGAAGCTGTTGATTCTTTTTAGTTACTATTGTAATTGTATAACTTATGTTACATGCAGAAGTCTTTACATGCAGTTGAGAAATCAATAATATGGAACAAGTTGGTAGTTGTATTTTTCTTAATAAGAAAGAATAAAGTTCAAGTAAAAAAGAATTAATTATATAAGTTAAGTATAAGTACATTTCCTTTATCTACTGGCACTATTTCTGTCTTCTAGGTTTTGTTGGAGGTTTTTTTTTCCTTTTTTAAAATAAAATAATGCTAAGATTTTGGTCAAATGAACAAAAAGCCCAGTTTTCTTTTAAATGTTCTGTTCAATGCATGGCTTGTCTACTCATTTTTTCTATTTTCCTTTTTTTCCCTCTGTGTAGAGTATTCTTTTAGTTATAAACTGGCCTTTTTCTGATCATAGGTGGAAATGACAACTGTTTGTAACTACGCATGGCCTAAATTGTGCAAAATGAGCATCAGAAATTATTTAAGGAACAGTGAGCAAAAGCATGGGCAACTTTTACTCTCTGACAACATTCCTATGCTTGTTTTCTGTATGAGGAGTTGCGCTTTTTTCTGAAATAAATGCTTAGTATTTCTAATTTGGGATTCATTTGTAGGAAGTATGAGTTCATAGTACACTTTTATGAAAATCTTCATGTTCTGCATAGAAAGAAATAAAATGACAATGCCCATTAATCTGTTTCTGTCAAGCACTGTCACTGCTTGATTTTAATCAACTTTGGACCATCTACTTTCTTGATTGGCGTGAATTTGGAGGATTTTTGGTTTGCTTAACCTTTTTTACACTGCCTTTTCTGACTTTTGTCAGTGTACCCAATTTGCTTTACTTGGGGCATACCAGTAATTGAAATAGTAGGAACAAGTGATAATTGTACCAGGTTCTTTCTTCTCTACTGAAATGAGTATTTTTGTTAAGAATATGCTCAAACAGTTGCAAGGAAGTCATGTTGTCAGAACTTGCTAACTAGGGAAAGTATGTGTAAAATAAAACTTTTAGTTAGTCTTGAGAAAGTTGTCTTCTGGATCAAGCTTTGCTGATTGAAGACTTTACTGTTTCCTAGATGCTTGTCATTGCTGTCACAGCACTGCTGGCAATAGCAGTTTCATGAATTTGCCCTAACCAGTTCAAGACAACGTCAGCTGTGTCAGCTCAAGCCACTTACATTGACTTTTAAAACTAACCTGCCCTTTTATTTACGCAATCAATTAGGGAGCGGGTTTGCACCATCCCTTCTTTCAGCAATAGTGTTGGGGTGCTAACCTCCAGCTGTCTGGATGCATTGAGCATCTGGGAATTATATTATCTTTATCTCATATGGCTGTTGCAAGGTGAATGTCTGTCCCCAGCCTTAAAGCATTGTGGAGGACATTTGAGCTAAAGCATTTCACTTTGTGATTGCCACAGACTGCCACAACAGGCATGTTGCTGTTGCTTATCCTAAGCTAATGATGTTTTGCCTTGTGGTTGTAACGCAGTGGGGTATGATCACAGGCAGTTATTAAAACTCAACTGACAAATAGTAATTTATCAAGCCATGGTAACTTGACCACTCTTGGTCATGTGTACACACATGAGTCTGCTGTTGGACATGGGTAACGTGACTTAAAGATAGCTGGTACCAACAAAAAAGTGGTTTGGTCTGAACAGGTTTTGTAACAGGGCCAAGGTGAGCAGTGTGTGGCAGTGCTGTACTGTGAACGAATTCATAGCTGGGAAGGGTCCTGGTATTCAATGGCTTTGTGAAATGACATATCTGTCTTGAGTAACACTGTGATCTAGAATTGCCATCTATTTTTTCTCTACATCTTTAGTTTGACCACAACGTTTGTGCTGTCTTGAGTTTATGGACATAGTGGATACAAGTTGTAGATTTACATTAAGGAGGTACTTCTTTGAGACAGTTTTTAACTAAGAATATCTTTATTGACAGAATATGCAGTTAAGGTAGGGTTTTTTTTCCTATGTTTGATAGGCCATTGATGCTTACCAACTTGAAAATTCACCAGAAACAGGTCTAAGAGGTAAAATATTTTGTCAAGAAATTTTGACAGCATGTGAGATATAAATACCATAGTAGAGTAAGTTGCTGCAGAAGAAACATCTGTATAAAACAAACATTGTTAAGACTGTAAATTTGGATTTTGAAAACATGGTAATCATGTGAAAATATTAGTTAACACTTTGGGGTCTGGTTTTGATTATGGATTCATGAGTCATTTAGAAAAGCAGAATTATTTACAGCTCTCACACTTTCCTGTAATATTGGTAATTCTCTAGGCAGTTTTATCTAAATGGTTTGGTTTGCTTCTGATTTTTTGTTTCTTACGTAATATACCTGTACTATAATTTTCTAGGTATTTCAACAGCCATCTTTAAGTGAGTTAGAGTGTCTTACTACAATGCAAAAATCTGAAATTGAGCTTTTACAGGAAATATTGAAAAAAGCAAGTCTTAGCCTAGCAGAACATGATTTGTATGCTACAGACACTCTGGAAAGCAGCAATATAAGGACAGGAAGAAAGCATGAGGTAGGATGGTTTTATTGTCTTGTGTATTTCTGTCTAAGTCAGGCTGCTAAAGCCAAGCATTTTTGCTCAAGGGTCCAGATAATAATTTTAATATCTGTTGATGCTGCTTATAATTCTGGGAGCTTGTTTGAATGGTTCTTGTGTTATCTGCCAAAGACTTGTTAAAATAGCTGTTGGGAGTAGAAGGTTTTACCTTATTAAATAATGAATAAGGGATTCTTAATTAAATGAAATATTTGAAGGATGAATTCTTTGTAGGTTCATTAAAATAAATATTTATCAAGTATTTTGTGGTGTTTATCAGAATAACCATATTTCCCTGGAAGGAAAATGAGAGAAATATAAATGTTTATTATTATGATTTTATAAATGGATTTTTTCTTTAAATTCTTAATTTTTAAAGTATGATGCAGTATTTTTTATATGAAGAATGACAACAATATCCTTCTGAAGTTTGCACTTTTAACTTTTATTACTCTGTATACGCTAGACTGCCTTTTTCAGGATGACGTGCTGTTAAATTTAGGCACCAGGTAACAGTAATAGCTATAACCTATAGCTAATGAAATCTAAATAATTTTATCACTTAAATTGATTTATTAAATTAAACAAAGTTAAAAGGTTTTTCACTGTGTTCAGCCTCTTCATCATCTAATTTTTCTTTTTTTATTGTGGTTGTTTAGAATATGGGAAACTTGGAAGTGATTTCTGAGCAAGGAAGAAAATAGAAACATGTTTCTGTGTGGTATAGTCTACAAGGGTCGACCATCATGTTTTGCTTCCTTAGGAATCTCCTGGTTTTCCCACATTTGGTATCTCATAACATTTCCTTTGAAAACTATATGGCTTGTTCTTTCTCAATACCCTGCACTGTATGCTGTTTTTGGGGAAAAGACGTATTTTAGAACATTTGTTTAGGAGCTTGTGGTGGCACCTTTTTGAAAATGTGTTTAAGGACAAAATGCTGCACAGGCAGTGTAGAGTGAAGAATAGAAGGTGAGAAACAGCCCCGCAAACACCAAGGTCAGAGAAGGAGGAGAGGGAGAAAGTGCTCCAGCTGCTGGACCAGGTATATCCCTGCAGCCCATGGAGGGGACCACCATGGAGCAGATGCACACACTACAGCTTGTGGAGGAGCCCACACCAGAGCAGACAGATATTCCCTCATGGAAACCGCAGCATGTGGAGAGGAGTCCATGCTGAAATAGGTTCTTCTGACAGGAACTGTGACCCATGGAGGACCCACTCTGGAGCAGGTTTATCCTGAAAGACTCCAGCCTGTGAAAGGGCCCCGTGCTGGAGCAGGGGACAAGTGTGAGGAGGAAAGAGTGGCCAACAGGAGCTGTTATGGACTGACTGTAATCCCTGCTCCCCACTGTTCAGCAGGAGGTAGAGGAGTCAGGAGTGAAGGAGAGAAGTTGACCCTGGGAAGCAGGGTGGGAAAGAAGGTGTTCGTTTAATATTTTCTTTATTTCTTACTACCCAAATCTATTTTAAATGGCAGTAACTTAAATTAATATTCTCCAAGTCGAGTCTGCCCATGACGGTGAATGGTAAGCAATCTCCATTTCTTTGTCTCAACCCACGAGCTTTTTCATCCTATTTTCTCCCCTGTCCTGGTGAGGATGGAGAGTGCGCGAGCAGTCAGGTGGGTGTTTGACCATTTGCCAAGGTTAATGCACCACAACGTCATTTCTTGTTTCCTCAGAATGATGTAAATGAGAGTACTGTGTTTGCCATGAAATGATCACTGTGTCAGGAATAAAGCAATTACTCTCCCTTGATTAATACTAAATACAAACTTTTAAATCCTATTGTAGAGAATCTTTTCGTCTTTTGAGATGTAGATCCTAGTCATGCTCTTTCAGTACTCAGGGTTGTTTTGATATGCGCACTTTTTCACATGTGCACGCAGTCTGTATTAAAACTTTGGGGAACTAAATTGACAGGCTACAAATCCTTTGTATTTAGGCAAGACAGTAAGGAAAATTGTAGAAACATTCCAGCTTTAGGATCACTATATATATATAAAAATAAAATAAAAAAGGTAGTACTGCTGTCTTTACTGATTTTCCCTTGCAAGGAAATATCTTCCCATTACCTTGTTGTTCAGTCTTCTATGACAAAAGTATTCATGACAGAAGTTATTAGCACATGATTTGACAGGGAGAATATGTTGGATATACAGTTCTTGTTTTACAATGGTGATCCTTTTGGCTTCACAGATTCTGTCGTGTTAACCCTTCATCCCCCCTTTATTTGCATTCCCAGGATACAAAGAACAAATAAGCATGGAATCACTTCTGGTCAGAATGACATTGCTTTGATTACTTTCTACTGTGAAAAGCCAAAAATTTTGAAAGAAGAAATAATTGGAAAGATGTTAAAAAGAAGGGCCTGGCACAAACCAGAAACTTGCCACTAGTGTGATAAATTGGGATGTGTGGCCATGTGACTGTATGCTTCCACCTATGTTTGGATCTGCAGAATGCAATGACATATATACATCTGTAGGCTAGTGTTTTTTGTGAATTGCAAAAATTCACATCCCTTGCCTACAGTATACAGAGTAATAGAAACAACTTATTCTGCGAGGCAGATGATGTGGTGGTTAAAAGCTTGGTTAAATATGCATGTGTGGTGTCATTTTTCTTGATATTGTTAGATGTGTACTTAGAGGCAACTGTAACCCTCATAGTCCAGTCTCTGTAGAAAGTGGTGAGTGCCAGCTGAGTGCCATTTTGTATGAAGAGTTGAGTCAGTTGCTCAATCCTCCTAGTGCTCTTTTTGGAGCTTAAACTTTGTAACTTTGTGAGCTATGCATGATTTCTGTTACGTAATTAAACTGCCATCCATATGTCTCCTGGTTGGTTCAGTAACACAGACTTTTTTTATAGCTAAGCTTTCCCATTGTATGATGCATGGTAGTTATAATTGCCTTTTATTGGTATACATTCTATAGCATTCTTCTAAGTATATAATGTCAAAATATTAAAAGGCATGAGTTAACTTGCAGTGCTGATAAAGTTCCTGTTGAAACATAGTGAATCAAGAATTTGCCATTTTTCCTCTCCAAAACACCCCACTTGTATCTTGTCAGCCTCTGGTTCAGCTTCAACAATGTTTCTGTTACTTAGACTGATAAAAAACCATCAAGATTTCTGCCCACTGTCTTCAGTGCTGTATCCTGGCAGACATTGATCTGAGCTGTGCGTGCAGAAGAGCTCTCCAAGAAATTTCAGTAAGAGTTCCAGCTTCCCTTGTGGCTTTTTTTTTTTTTGCCTTCTTTTGGGACTCCATCCAACACAAAACCTGTTGAATTCAAGAACCTGACTGTTTCCCGCTTTGTCCCATGGTGTCTTTCACTGTGCAGATGGGTATCAGAAGGTTGTTTAGAAAGAGGCATCTTTTCTTTTTCTGCTTCCTGCACCTCCATTAACAGTTAAGGTGTGTCACATGCACTTTAACAGCTATTTTTCACATAAAATCTTCTGTCACAAAGTTTCATATCTCTTAATATTACAAAGCCTGTTAATTTCTGGTTTTCTGCTATTTGGCTTAGTCTTTTGTAAACATGTTTTAGGATCATTTGATGAAAAAAATCTTCTGTTGTTACCCTTTACTGACCTGGATTAACGTTCTTTGCTCATAAAAGCGACTTTTTCTTACTCCTAAACATTTAGGAAACATTTAAAACATTACAGTTTGTGTATATATTTAATACAGGTATGTCTAAATTTACTGTAGAATTTGAGGACTGAATTAAAAATTACATGCTTAAACTTGGCAGCAGCAGCAGCAGCAGCAAAGTTTGCAGTTGTGAGAAGGGTATTACATATGCCATCTTCCAAATTGAGTTTTGCAACGGCCCCAGGCAATCAAATTACAGTGTATTTTACCACACAGTCTCTTCTGTCTTGGTAGGAAAATTAAACTGTTTGCCTTCTTAGCAAAGATTGCTTTCAAACTACTT
>VYZV01014497.1:1210-11549 GCA_013401275.1 Pandion haliaetus | reverse complement strand
TTTTTTCTTCGCGGGCTGCTCTCCCGTCTCATGCTGCTTCAGCGCGGTTTTTACCATCGGGTTACGGCCATCTTCGGGAGCTTCCGCTCCACCGTTCACCCCCCTGGGCTGCAGGGCCATCAGCCTCCTCAGGCTCCTCCTCCTCCCCCTCCACTTCCATGATTCCAGTGCCGGCAGCGATGTTCCTCTCAAGTTCCCCCCCACACTACCGGTTCCCCTTCTTAAATAGGTTTCCCAGAGGCGCTACCACCGTCACTCCCCGCCTAGAGGCGGGTCCGACATTTTGGCGCGCGGGTCCGACATTTTGGGGCAGCGACTTCTTCCAGCAACTTCTTAAAGGGGCCGCCTCTGTAGCCCCCCTCCCCTGCCACCAAGGGAAAACCGCGCCACACAAACCCATAACAGTCTTTAAGAAGTGGGTAGGAGTTTGGGTGCTGAGAGTTAGATATTGTTACAAAGACTATGTTCTCTTCTCCCATATTATGCTTCTAGAACTGTGATCCCTGGCATAGCCTAGAGGGCATATTCCTGGCTTTAACTGGAACATTTTCATAAGCAGTGGGAGATCTTCACTTTGAATTTTCTCATCCTTTCTGTTTAAAGTTCTAAAATTTTTGAGAGGATTAGAACTAGAATATGTATATTAGTCTTTAGGGCCACCTTATTAACTTGTTTATGTGAGTGAAGGCACACTGTTATATTTAGTTTAGATTTCATATATAGTCCTGTTCCACGTAGGTGTTAGGTGCTAAAAATATATTAATATTGTGGCTTTTCCACATAACTACTAGTGGAAAAAACTATTTTTGTAATGATCAGGTTCCTCACTTCTTGTCAGCCTAAGAAGAGTAGTCAAAGAATTGAATCCATATGGTTTTTTAATTCCATTTTAGTTCAGTTTTTACTGTAACAGACGTTGCTACAGGTCAATTTCAACAAAATTTTGAAGTAGGGATTAGAATCTTTTGGCTTGTCTGAGCTGCCTGCAACTAACAAAATGGCTTTTTTTCACAGGCAGTTGGGTGGTCCTTCCTGCAGATTGGACTTTGTCTTTTTGTCTCTCATTATGTCATGGGAAGTAATATAGAATGACAGTGGAGAGCTGGAGAATAACCTGGAGAACAGGCACTGTTAGAGATGACTGTTCTGTCCCATTTCTGTCAATATATAGAAAACTGTATATGTGACAGTTTAATTATTAAAAAATATAATGTAATTCAATCAGAGGGAGAGGTAACTAACCAATTGTGGAAATTACAGTGTAAATTTAAAGTTCTGAAGTGCTTAATAATTCAATAAAAGAGAGTGATTAGGACAGTTAATGGTCTAATTTCTACTTCTGCAAGAGCAGAGCAACTGATGGGGGAAGGTAATAACTGTAATGGAATGGATAATGGAACAGGTAAGCAATAATGAAAAATTTAGATTCATAAATAGGAAAGGCTAAGTTCTACACTTGGTTGCATCTCTGAAGGGGTACTGACACTAATAAACTTCTGAGGATTTATGTGGAAGACATTATTTTCCAGCAGCTTGCCAGACTTGATCAGTTTTCACTAGCAATATCAAACAATTTCAGAACAATGATTTCATGAACTTCTCTTGAAAACACAGCATCTGTAACTGGATTCTTGTAAAAATTTCCTGTTGTAGTGTCAAGCAAACCTTGGTAATAGTCTCTATGTCCTTTGTCATAAATTTATTTTGCTATTTGTGCAGTTGATTTTAATATCATTGTAGTATTCATATGAGCCACTTAAAAGCAGTCAAAAGTACTTTTAAAGCAATTTAAATTTATAAATGTGTCTGGTTTATAGGTTGTTTCAGAAAAAGAACCCCACCACCACTTTGGGAGAATATTTAATGATAAGGTCAATATTTAATGATAAGGTCACTTTGGTATCTGCTTCTATACCTATATCTGCTTTTTGTGATACTTGAGTAACTTCCAAAATTCAGTTCTGGAATTTTATATATAGTAGCAGCTGAAATTTTAGCTGGTATCTTTCAGCTTTGTTTATGCTTCATGAAAGCTGGGCTACATTTTAGAAGCCAAGCTTAGTCTAGGTACTTTGTAGTTATCACTAACGTAGAAACCTTTGCCATGTTTTTATAGTGGAATTTAATTTTTGTTGCTTGCAGCTCTGACCATTGGTGGATCTTACTTATTGACTAATGCTGAAAAGCCTCCTTGCATATAGGAATTAAATACATGCAAATAAAGTATTGTGATTTACTTAGAGATTAAGGAACATACTCTGTAGTTGCTCTACAAGCAGAGCTCCCGTTGAACTAGAAATGAAGCACTGAGTGCAAATTTTACTACAGGGTAGTGTCTGGTGAATTCTTTACTGCTGTATACCAGAATTTGACCTGCTTTATACTGTGGAATGCCGTCTTCTTAATGTTCATTTTTTCCAGAGCACAGTACTGTCACTTAGGAAAATCTTGATGTTATTCTGTAATTTAAATCAGGGTATATCTTACTGTTTGTTCTGTAAAAAGAGAGTACATTTTTTTTTGTATGGTTTTGCTTGTATAAAAGCTATTGCAAAATTTGTTTTTATTTCTCATTTGTTACATAACTAAAGGACAAACTCTGGGTGTTGCAGGTTTATGTATATTTACAGAAATAAATTAATCTATGAGGAAATCTTGAAGGCATTTAAATTTAGGTTTTATTGATGTGAACTTCAGTGTGTCCAGTGTTTCACTCAAAAATACATAGATTAGTTTTTCCATGGGGGGAAAAAAAGGAAAAGGTAGTTTGGAGGAAAAGACAGTGCCAACAATCCTTTTTCAGTCTATGTATTTTTTGGTGTATTAGGCCAATGCATTCACAAGATGAAAACTGACATTTTGATAGTAATTTTTTTAAAACTTCTCAGCAGCATGAAAAAAATATTTAAGTAAATTTTGCCAAATGAGCAGAATTTGTCAAAGTAGCTATAAGAAAAAATTGACCTCAGGGATTGTTATTCCTGATCTTTCTCTTTAGATTTCTGAGACTTTTGATAGATAAAACAGAACTTTTGTTTCATGTGATCCGTGTGATCTCTTGCATATTGCCCAAGTCTAATTTTGTTTTTCTGGTGCCATACAGACTCGAGAAACTGATGAGCTAAGAGCAGCCCATGAACAACGCAAAGAGAGGCTGCAGATGTTACAGACCAACTACAGCGCACTAAAAGAGCAATTAAAGCAGTGGGAAGAGGGCGATAGCAGGTAAGTTACATAGCTCATTAAAATAATTTCCCTTACACAAGAAATCTGAACAGAAGTATTAGATAGGTATTCAAAGAGAATTTGATTTGAAGGAAGAAGCTACTATGTGGTGATCAAGACTTTATCCTTTGTTAAAGCAGAATACATGGCATACCCTTATATGAGAGAAATTACAGTTGAAACCAAGAGTACAATGTATTGAGCTGACACCTTGACTTATTTTATTTAGGATCTCACTGTGAGCCTGAGTACTGGAGAAAGGTCTGCTAGGGCTGCTTATTTATGCTTGTCTAATTCCCTAGTCGATTAATTTGTTGACTGTGTATGTTTTTAATTTTCTGTAATAGAACAGTTGCTCCTTATGTTTCAAATAGTTTTTAAAAATAATTCTATTCATTAAAAATACAGAAATAACAGCTTCTCTAACATTTAGTGATTCAAATATTAACTGAAACTAATCCTAAAATCCCCTTCTTAATAGAGAACAAAAGAGCATGTGCATGAAAAGCAGGGTGGTTTTGTCTGTTAAATGACTACAAAATCAATTATTTCTGATAATTCTATAAAAATATTGCAGTAATATATAGTTATTAATGGAAAGAAGAGTCTACCACATCAAAATTTAAATAGCAAATATTCTCTATGTTATCCTCCCTTAAAGTCTATACAGAACAGTGAAAATTTTATGCAGAGGTTCTTATTTTTAAGTCCTTAGCAGAGAGGTAGAATTTTTGGTAAACAGACACATTTGGAGGTATGAAGACATTTCTTATCACTGCAGTTATTAGACATGGCTGAGGTACAGTTTTTCAGTCCCTGTTTCAAGAAAGTAATTTGAGCACGTCCTTGCAACCCAGCGGCTTTAGTAGGACTTCAGCATGCACCTAGTTTAGTAAACACATATGTGTTCTACTAAAAATAATTCTTTTTGTAATTAGAGCAACACTGACTAATATTGGCACAAACTTTGTAACTCTCTCTGACTGAAAAGAGAGTCACCGAAACTGCTGCAAAACTGGTAGCCGCTCAGAGAGTCTGGGGTGACATAAAGCATGCTACTGTGAATGATAAACTGTCCCTCATATATAAGTAATGCTTTGGCCTATCTGAGTAGATTTGTGTTGCTTTGTAATACTATTGCATTTACTTAAGAATGGTTTGTCTTTTAAAAAGAAAAAAAAAGTGTGGATGAAAATAATGGTACAGTACAAATCTGCTATAGGCATTGGTAGCACAAGAAGATTTTTTGAAGTATCAAAGCATAAATAAATAGATTTGTTTAAATTAGAATGAAAAGGTTTTGTTTATTTGTGAAAAACATGGATGATTTTATCTTCTAGCTCACTGTTTTAAATGCAGTGCAAGCTGGAAATGACTGAAACCTACTGAATGATATTTACTTTATGCAATGAAATTATTTAATTCTGTGTCTAAAGCTAAATCCACCAAGAGGCCAAGGCTGAAAAGATACAAAAATTCAACCTAGATAAAGACAGTAAAATCAAACTTGATACACAGTGAAGCACTGAGTGTTCTGGTTCCAATAGTTCAAAAAAAAGGAAGAAAAGGAAAGGGAAAGACAGACAAAAGCAAATTCTGTTTCTGTTTAAAATAAATGTGACCAGCTTCTGTCCTGACAGGAATGTATTTAGCAAAAGTAGATACTGAGGAAGGTGTAATACTAAATCTTTATTTGTTCATCTGATTTTTTCATCTATAATTAAGAAGACCTGAAAATTACAGGTTTTTGATAATTATTGTCATCAGAATGAAACTGTATGAGCCCACCATACTAAGAGATGTTAGTTTTTCTTTTTTATCATGCTTAAACAAAGGAAAGTAGCCAAGACACAAATAAAAACAGTCTGTAAATGGTTATACTTTACACTGTTGCTCTGGTATCTCAAAAAGCTTTGTATCGCTGGTGTAATGTAAATTGTGCATTTAGAACTCACTATCAGGTACTTATGTGGCACTTCTGATCCTCTGTAAGTGACAGAGGACTCCATTCTTTCTGATTCTTCATAGATTAGAATCTGTTATGGAGATGGCAGCTGATGGGACCTAATCCACCTGTCAGTGTACATACAACTTCCACTGACATACGTGACTGCAAAGGCGATAGGGGCCTTAAGAGGTTACCACATTCTTAGAGAGTTTATTTCTATGTCCGGGAGGAATTTAGATTTCAAAGAGTTTTAAATTCATTTTAGAAAGGATTTTTTAATACAGTTTTTATCTTGTGTGTTATTAAAGTACATAAAAATATAGTAATGACAGAAAAATTGTGCTTCTAAATTCAGTATGCTTTTTCCTGATGCATTATCTTATCCATAGATAGCTTATTCTCTCATTAGACCTTAGATCAACAGTGTGATTTAGAGTGGACAGTAGTGTAACTTCCAGATTGGTTTGCAGGGGTGTTAGGGGACCTGGTGGGTCTCGCATTTTTTTGCAGGGGATTGTGTGACTGTTTCACCCTCTGCTTTCTCATACCAGTATTTTAAGGAATGTTGACAGAATGAATGTGGGTGACACTGCTCTGCCACATGTCAGTTGAGAGCCTTGGTGCCACAGTAGCACAATGCCTGTCTGAAACTAGGTAATTGAACTTTTCTATAATATGACATTTAAGGTTTCATGCCTCACAGAATGCATACATCATACAAGATTTATATTCAGTAGATGCTATAGTTTAACATTTGTATTTTCTGTAAGGAAGGATACTTTTATACATGTGGTCCTAAAACATGTAGAAATTTGAAAACAAACTCTTTTTACTCATGAACAGGATTGGAAGCAGTAAAAGCAGATACCAGCATGCAGACCCCCATCAGCTTTGTCAAGAGGATTCTGATACTTTGTGGAATGAACTGGCTTTTTTCAAAAGGGAACACAAAAAGCTGTTGATTGAAAAGTGAGTTCGTTTCTTAAATGGTGTTTACATAAAGAAACATTCTGCTGGTTTTTCTGAAGATAGTGCTTTGCAGGCCACATAAAAGGAATTCCTTGCAAAATTCCAAGATAAAACCATCTTCTACCAAAAGCAGAAAAGGAAAACATCAGCGCTTTTTTTTTTTTTTTTTTTTAATCCCCTCCTCTTAAATCAGTGACAAGTTACAAGTTTGCTAGCACTAACAGAAACCGTATTCCATGATCTAGGGATTGTGTTAATTAATGTGGCTCTCATCTGTTGGAGGTGTCGCTCTTCATTAGCCTGTATTTTACACACTGCCGTGCTTCATTTTTGGAATGAGGTGGTGAGGGGATAACCTAGCCAGCCATCCTTGTTTGATCTCTGTGATACATACGCAATGCAGAATGCCTCAGCTCTCTTGGTTCCCTGCCCTGTCCTGCTAATCCCAGCTGAGCTCATTATGGTGTAGCCTTGCTGCTACTCCTGGAGCCAGAGCTGTCCAAGCTAATTACTGGTAGCAGCAGAGCTGCCTGTTAAGGGTCTGGTGTGGATCTGCTAACATGGTCCTTGGTAGTGACCTGCAGAAAGCACGAGGGAGTTGCTCTCTTTCTTGCTGTGCACAGCCTGTCCTTTGGGTTTAGTGCTGATCCCTTCACACAGCTCTTTTAGCTGTAGTAAGTGTAAAACTTGGTGAAGGAAACTCTTACTTTAGAAAACTTTGATCTCATAATTCATAGGCTATTATACTCAGCCAGGCAAAGTAAGAAAATGTCCTTTTATACTAGACGAAAGGAAGTTAGTATGATATAATTAGCCCTTTGCTGCTATTTAACACTTTCTGTAAGTCGATTTTTTTTAATTGAAGAATCAAGACATCATAGAAACTTTTATTCAGACTTTGTTTCTGTCAACATTAAAGAAAATGTGTTTTCCCAATGGATCACAGTGTAAACCGATTTTGTGGAGATACCATGAAGGCTGCTATCACAGAATTTCAACAGCAAATTGTTTTGTAGTATATAAGTCCTTGTGTTGCCCATAAGCTGCTTTAGCGTACTACATACAATATTGCCAGTAGCTGTGTTGCATGGGGTATTCTTATATCTGCCAGTTACAATTGTGTGACTGTTCATGTCACTTCATTGTCACATCTATTTTTGCTGTTTCGAAACTATCACAGCAAATTCACAGGTACTTCTTTTGTTTATTTTTATTTTCATGTGGGAAACAGCACTTGCTTGCATACACGTAATTGCAGTTGTAATTCTCCTTCCATCACTGATCAACACGTGCACCACAGGCAACAGTAACTCAGGAGCAGTAACATAAGCCTCTCCTTTTCACACAAAGCCATGAAAGAGAGATTGCTTATGTATTGTGCAAACCCTGGAGGTTGGTACAGTTGGACAGTTTTTCTAGAGCTGCTGTGCAGTCACATTTATGGGGAACACTCTTACGCCTAGTACATTGCAGATAGTAATATTGACTAGATTGTGGTGAAGTGGCATGAGCAAACAGTTGAGCTCTTAGAAATACAGAATTTTTAAGTCAGAATGAGTTCTTAAAATCTGCTTAGTACTTGGTAAGAAGCCAGTGCACCATTGTGATCATTAAGCTGAAGTCCTTGTCTGGGTTTACATGCTTTTTACTCCTTATGGGCAACGTAACTTATTGTTAGTTGAAGTAAGGAAGGAATTAATACATAAATCCTGTGTTTTTTATATCTGCCTTCAACATCTGTCTCTAATAATGACTGTCTTTAATTTGTTGAAGGAAGTCAGCATTTCAAGATCTGAGCCCATTTTCTTGAGAAAGTCAATACTAAATTTAGTGTATTTTTTAGATCTGTGGATAGGGCTGCTTTATATTGCATGTATTCTTTCTTAATCTGTGTGGGTAAAGGACATGATCTACAGAGTTGTACCAATTAATTATATGTGATTTTACAAGCAGTGTAAGTAAATAAGATTAGCCCAACGCACTTAAGTTGATAGACCCTACTGATTGTTAGCTTAAGTTGATATAGAACATGTATAAGCCAAATCCAAGTCAGTATTGCTTAAAGAAGAATGTCTGTGTATGGATTTTACTTTGGTTTAAGTCTGTTTTAACTTCTGTCTCTGACTAGGCCAGAGAATTAATGTTAGGAAAACAGGATTATTTGTTCTTGGCTGGTTGTTTTACCTGTAAGGAAGATTTTCCTATGCTAAATGTCTTTAACTTGCATGAATGTCTTCAACATTGCTCTGAAAATAGATGAATAATAAATAAAGTATAGGGTAAAACCAGGGAAAGCCCATTGATGCATGCCCAGGCTCCAAAATGCAGTCATTACCAGTATTAGCACACTGTAAACAATCTGTTCATAAGTTATGAAATCTGTTTTTAAGTCAGGAAAAACTGGAATTGCTTGGGAAGTCACTTACTCTGGTGGTGCCTGATTCCAAATCCTGTTGAAGTTAGTGGAAAGACTTTGTGTTAGCCACTACTTTCTGTCAGGTCCTTTCTTTTATGAAGTTTTCTTCTTGTCACAGGCAGGGATTGCTTTGACGTTCATGTAAGCCATTAAGCACAATGCACCTTTCAACCTGGACACTAACACACAAACAATTACAGGGTTTAGGATATAAATTTAAGCACGTCTTATTTAAAATATATTAAGTTTTCTGTTTTCCTGAAGTTCAGAATGCCTAATGTCGGAGTTATTTTTTTTGAGAATGCTGATGCAGAATATGTCGCATTGTTACTATTATTTTTTTACTTTTTGATTAGTAAAGAATACTATGTGCATGTTGTATTACTTTGCAATTAATAATGAAATATGTTTCAGAGCCATAGGCTGCATCCTCTCCATGATTAATGATGTATAAATTTGAGCCATTTGTGCATATAAAAGACAGTATCTCTATATTGCTCTAATCCTATACTAGATGAGTAAAATATAATAAAATTTAATAATCAGTAAACTGTGATTATTCAATGTGTGCTCAATGCTTTATGCATATATTTCTCTTGAGTTTCCCAACATTCCCCTGGAAGGAAGAGGGTTTTTTTGCTATCAATATAATTTATGTTTGTACTAAGTGCATTAGAGAGTAATTATTCTCTGACTTTATAGAAACCATTTTTAGTAATAGTTTTACCTGACTTCTTTATTAAACCTCCTCCCCTACTATTTACTTTTTCACAAAGAATATCAAATTGTTCCACTATGTATATGATGTGGATTGAAAGCTGCATTTTTAATTTCGAGTTATAAAACAAAACAAACCAAAAAGGTCCAAAATTTAAGTTCACTTTGAGATCTGAACCAGTATCTAAGAAAATAGTCACAACTCATTGTCTTAAGAAATCCTATGGCAGCTACCAGCTAAACTCATGCCAAAATTGAAGAAATACAAACAGGACCACAAAGTGGTTCCCTAAGTATATTCCCTAAATAAATTCCCTAAGTATTCTTTGAAGTGTTTATTAATGCTAATGGCCAAGTGAAACAATTTCCACAGCTTTGCTAGGAGGTCNCATTTCCACAGCTTTGCTAGGATGTCCCGTTCTGGTCATCTCAATGTGGGTCATTTTCCCTATGAAGTATGCAATACCTGTATTATGAGTCATTTCCTGTTAAGTAGCATGTTATAGCAGGCTACAGAAGCAGGTGTTGTATTGATGTTCATGGTCTGTGTTAAGAAAAGTATGGGATTTGTTCACTTTTCTCCCCCTTAAGCAGACTGCAAAACAGTAGAATTCAAACAGTAGTTAACACTTAGCTGAGGAGCGTGACCCATGCTACTACAATTACAATATTTTCACTTAAGCTGCATGAAACTGCTGAAAACTTGCAAGAGAAAGATCTAGTAATATATATAAAAAAAATTTCTTTTATTCAGCTGTGCAACACTGGTGCTTTCAGGTTCAGCATCTAGCAGCTGCATAGAACTGGAATATCTTTGATGAAAATAGGCATATCATTTTACAGATAGATACATTTTTATAGATACATAGATAAACATACACACACGCATATATAAATCTAGTATAGTTCTCAGTTTTAGATGGATTGTTTTTAATCTTGGCTATTAAGTGCTAAATGCTGTATTACTTTCTGTAGAATTGTACTGACTTGTATGTCCTTGGATATTTTCTTCCCACATTAGTTAGATTCGTCTTTGAATCTATATTTGGATTTTGCTGAATTGC
>VYZV01014494.1:262-19642 GCA_013401275.1 Pandion haliaetus | reverse complement strand
GAATTTTGTTTGAAAAAAAGTATTTTTTTTTTTTTTTTTTTTTTTCCAAATGAGCTATGGACCTTATGCTATTCTTTCATATTTTTTCTGTGACACTGAAATTGAATCAAGTATCAGTCTGTTCCATAGTAAAAAGAGAACCTTGGTGATATGGACTGAAGTCATAAACTGATACCGCTGAAAGTATGGTGTATAGTGAAGTTGTGTGATTATGATGCATACGTAAGATCTCATTATACAAAAGACAAGTGGGATTGTAGTTCAAACAACTAACATAACAAATATGCTTCAACTGTAATATTAATGAAATACAGAAGAGATAACATGCTTTAATTTCAGAAGTTGCGTATGTGAGTGTAAAATATACACAGGAAGACAGATCATGATCTCTCAATTTTTAATTTTTTTTTTCAATCAATTCTGTTGCCACCAGGAATAGATTGGGATCCTCTTTCAGCTTTTAAGTAGTCTAAGTTTCAGAAATGTATAAGTTTTAACTAGTAAGAGTTGTGATTGCTACTGTAGTTTACTGGTTTAGACAAAACTTAATTCTTCATGGAGGTTGTGAATAAGTGGGTGTTTCAGGACAAAGTATGTCTAGAAAACCTTGGTTTTCTCCTACAGTTTTAAGGTATGTTTCAGAATAATCATGATCAACCTTAGATGGCTAAAAACTTCAATAGCCTTTATTTTAGTGGGAAAGGGCTTTCCTTTCGTAGGAAATTAATGTTGGTTTGATGAAATTTGCATTTCTAAAGGACATACTCATCAAAATTTTTCAAAGACTGGTTCTACTTTTGCCCTTATTAGTTAGCTTTTCTCAAATCTTTGTAACTTGGATTTTTTAGTAAAGGAAATGGATAATGGATAATATCAGCAGTGTCATGTCAGAGATTTGGTTTTTTTCTGAACTTTTTTCACCACTCTGCTGGATTTACTTTTTTCAATGAACACCATGGAATCAGTCACCAGCCTCAGCTGTCAATTCTAAGAAAAACTTTGGTTTACTTTTTTTAAGTTTATAGCTTGTCTGTCATGTGAACACGGGATTTTGTTATGCTACCTCCCTGATGGGGTTTCTTTTTTTTTTTTTTTTTTTTAAAAAAGGGTTGTTTTGTATTTGCATTCTTATTCAGGCAGAATGGAAGGTAGCTGGCATGACCATTAGCTTCAGCAATCATGTAATTGCTTGTTGGTTGTGGGTTTGGTACTTATGGTAGAGTTTACAGATAGCTAGAAAAACGGGTGGCCAAGCATTGCCATTAGTTTCTGTGTGCTTAATGGAAAGAATATAATTGGTGCTTCAGTGTCTTTAACTGTAAAAACTTGGTGTTGAATGTGGAAGAATTTAATCTGGTTTTTCTTTATTTGGAAAGAGGTGAGGGTTTTGTTCTGTTTTTGGGTTTTTGGAGGGGGGACAGAAAGAAGAGCAATGAGGAAATTTATACAACCAGTTAGAAAAGAAAACTTTTCCTCTCAAACTGAATTACGGATCAAAAGTTTGGTCCAAATAGAGTACTGCATTTTAACCTGTAATGTCGGTCTGTCAATACAGGCAAATCATTCAGCCTTGGCTGTTAATACCAGAGATCAGTGGGCAGACAGGAACATTTTATTATGCCATATACTGAAAAATAATTTGATTTTTGTTTCTTTTGTAGGTGGCTTGTTTTTATTATTGCCTCCATTAGCACTGGTTTTGTGATCTTAAAAAGCAATCAGTATAAATAGGACAGTACTTTTTTGCCACACTCACTTACCAGATTTGATGGAATTCTTTGAGCTATAATTCTTCAAACTAGAAAGGACTTACCTATCAGAAATCTCACTAATAACATAACAGTAAAAATTTCTCAAGTACCATGAGACCTTCCAGTATTCATGTACATAGGAGAATGATGCCTTTGGGACCTTCAGCTCGCAGGATCTTTTGTGCAGAAATTTAGGACTGCACAGATACCATACATAATGCAACTGAGTTTTTGGTGACTGGTGGTAATGGTTCTTTCTGTTAGTAAGCTTATGAGTACCTGTTGTGGTTTAACCCCAGCCAGCAACTAAGCACCATGCAGCTGCTCACTCACTTCCTCCCACCCAGTGGGATGGGGGAGGGAATCACGTAAAAAAGTAAAACTCATGGGTTGAGATAAGAACAGTTTAATAGACAGAAAAGAAGAAACTAATAATTATAATAATGACAATAATAATAATAAAAGGATTGGAATATACAAAACAAGTGATGCACAATGCAATTGCTCACCACTTGCTGACCGATGCCCAGTTAGCTCCTGAGCAGCAATCCGCCCCCCAGGCCAACTCCCCCCAGTTTAGATACTAGGCATGATGTCACATGGTATGGAATATTCCTTTGGCCAGTTTGGGTCAGGTGCCCTGGCTGTGTCCCCTCCCAGCTTCTTGTGCCCCTCCAGCCTTCTTGCTGGCTGGGCATCAGAAGCTGAAAAAGCCTTCACTTTAGACTAAACATTACTTAGCAACAACTGAAAACATCCGTGAGTTATCAACATTCTTCTCATGCTAAATCCAAAACATAACACTATAGAAGCTACTAGAAAGAAAATTAACTCTATCCCAGATGAAACCAGGACAGTTCTGTACAGCATTCTTCGTTCAGGTGAGAACAGTATTCATGAACTACACAGGCCATGTTACTTGGTGGCATCCCACTGAGCAGCAATATACAGAGCATATTCAGGAAGGAACATTATTTAGAAGTAATGGTTTGTTTGTGTTTTCCGTTACAAATTTGTTCCCTAAAACTTGTATTCTTAATTTCTTGTGTATTTCTGTGTTTTTATTTTTTGACCTGGAAGAGTTAGGTTATGAACATCCCTATATAATCCTTAACCCTGAAATTGTGTCTCTGCAGCGGGGATCTTTCACAGCCCAAATTGCAAAGTTCCAGAAGCTTATGGTACCAAAGGGGTTATTGCCATGAGTGTGCATATAGAAGACTTGCAGGAATTAATTACACATTTTTTTCCCCAGTTTTTGGTGTCATTATATATCCAGTGGCAAGTTCTGCTTCTTACCCAGGTCTAGTTTTTGCATGGAGGCATCTAGAATGAGTTTGTCTAGAAGGGAATGAGTTTGTCCAGAAGGCTGGAAAGGTAGATGAGGAAAGGATGTTTCTTCACCAGCTGTACATCCCCAGCTCCACAGCAGGAGTCATGCTTTGGTATCAGAACTGCTGTCTTTGTAAGAAGCGCTGAAAAGCGGTCGTGGGGGAGACAAGAGTCAGAGCTTTTTGCATTTCTTCTTGTTCCTGTTTATACCATGAAACAAGAGGGGCAGGGTTTGATCCTTGACACCAGTGCCAAGAAGCACAAGAGTGGATTGCCACTCTGCTTAGGGTTTGCTCCTTCCCTTCCCCACCCTGTGAAACACAGCAGTCATAGCACATAATTTCTGTATTTTATTTTCAGTTATGATGTCCCAAATGCTCCAGGGACTGAATTTCAGCATACAAAGTAGAACTTTTACAACATGAAATGGAAGGTACACGTGTGACACACACAATGGTAGATGGAGCCAAAACTGATAAGAGTTTAGTCAACAGAGCTTTAGAGAGTCATCACTGGAATAATTTGTCCCCTCAACTGTGGACAAGCATTTTCTTAATGACAGATAATTAGAGCAGTCCTGAAAAGAACAAGGGAGAAGTTACCAGCAGTTAAAATGGAGAACCAAGAGTCAATGTTCAAAGTTGCTTCCTCTAATTTAGCGGTGTAGGGTATGTTAACATAGTGGCAGTCCACTCCGTTCCTGTTTCCATTGACATCTGTGTCTTAAATATCTTGTTGTTCATTTATAAAATACATATTTAAACAGAAAAATAAAAAGCGTAACAACAAAATATGCCAAAATCTGCAATTGTAAGTTATGCTGGTAGTGGCAGTGTTTGGGGTTTCTTCCATTATTGTGTTTTAGGGGCCCATTGCTGTTTGACCTGTGTCTCTCCAGTCCTTTTAACATCTTGCTTTAATAAATCCAGGGTTTCTATGAATTTTTCTGGGAATCTGCTTTTAGCATATAGCCTAAAGGGCAATAACAAGACCATGTCCCTGACCAGGATGTTAGTTGGCCTGTTTTGATTACATTTTCACAGATTATAAAGTATGTTTTGAAAGCATATTCATTTGAAAGTCCTGTATTAAACCTTTTTCTTTCTGTTACCCCTTAGGGTATCACCACTTCAAAAATCTGAAGTTGTAGAAATGGTTAAAAAACAAGTTAAGGTAGTAACTCTAGCTATTGGTGATGGAGCAAATGATGTTAGTATGATACAAACAGCACATGTTGGTGTTGGTATTAGTGGGAATGAAGGTCTACAGGCTGCTAATTCTTCAGACTACTCAATTGCTCAGGTAAGTCATTACACTGTAAAATACTACAATAAAGTAGTTTACTATCAGATTAAGATTGGTGTATGAATGTTCTGATTGTATGTTTGTTCATTTTTCATTTTTTGCAGTTCAAGTATTTGAAGAACTTGTTGTTGGTTCATGGAGCCTGGAATTATAACAGAGTAGCTAAATGCATCCTGTATTGTTTCTACAAGAATATAGTCCTTTATATTATCGAGGTAATTTTACAGTAAACTAAATATTACTTCTTGAAAGTAAAAACTTTATTATTTTGAGCTTTTGGTCATTATATATGATTTTAAAGAAGCATTTAAACCGTCAACAAACACTTACTAGTACTGAATCTTGTTTTATAATAAACTGATTAATATTAGAGTGATTTCTTTTTTTTACTTTAAAAGACACAATTGGCTTAAAAATAGGTACTAAATATTAGTACTGAATGTTTTTGTTGCATAATACTGCTAGGTTATTAAAATTCTGTATCTATAACGTCATTACAGTATTTAATATACAATACAGTTACAAGTAGCCTTTACCAAGAGATGTAGGTGGTTCAGCTCTTCGAGCTGGTGTCAGTAACTGTCCAGTTCACAATCTGAAGCCCTTTTTCAGGTCACTGTTGAACTGCAGGGCTGTTGCTGTTCAGAACAGTACTTAAGGTTTTTACGTACATGTTTAGTTACACTATTGCATACCTTTCACTTGTTGATGGGGTAACCATGCCTCCTTAGGCTCTAGTTCATGAACAGGGATACTTTGCTGAAAAGTAGCTGACCTAGTTTTCTCTCCTGGGATTTTAAGGAGGGTGGTCTTGTGAAAAAAAAAAAAGTGGTATGAGAGGAGTGTGTTGTAATAAATGTACATTTATTGGTAGGTATGGTTAAGACAGCAGTACAGCTATAGTTTTCATGATCTTCATGACCGCATGGCAACCTTAAAATTTGTAACATAAATGGATTTTTAATTTTTTTTTCTCCCTCCCCTTCATTTACTGTTTCTCTTTTTCTTCCAACAGCTGCTTGCTTTCTTATAGCTAAATACGTATCTACTAATTATGTTTATAATTGATTCAAACTTTGTATTCACAATGATACTTTGGGTTAAAAATGTGGGAAAAAAAATTAATTTGTTGCAAAGCTCAATCACAAAATAAGTTTTATAGGTCAGTCTTCTATATTTTTACATTAATGGGGTTAGCAGTTATTCTTAAAACTCTCTCAGCTTTTTTAAATATATTTTCAAATTAATATCTTAAACTTGTGCAGTATGTATCTGGTTTTTACTGAAAGAAAATGCCTTATTTCTGTTAGACCTGATGTAAACATTAGGGTAGTATTTCCAATTGTGATGTTTATGTATGTGATCTTACTCTTGCAATATATGAAAATACTTTAAGCATCCTTTTATGTACAAGTGTTGTAGCCAAAAAGTGTGCATTTTTCTTAGCATATTTTTTACATTTTCTAAATTTTCCTTTTTCCTCTTGTGTTATTAACGTAAATAGATTTCAATCTATAGTAGCCAGCTTGTAGCCTGTTTAGAAAGACATAAAGTAGGAATCCATTAGAAAAAGCAAATCCATTAAAGATCCTTTTTTGCTTTAGAAGTGATGGCAGACTTTAGATCCTGGATTTCAAAAGCTGAATATATGATTAAATGATCAGACTTCCAGAAGTACTGATTAGCAGTAGCTCTTGAAGTATTTGAAAAAACAGTATTAATGTATACTTTGTGTTTATAGAAAACATACAAAGTTGGGCTTTAGAACTACCTTATTTTTCTAAATTTGCTTTCATTGTCATCTGCAGACACATTGTAAATTTATAACTTAAATCAGATATAAATATCCCACAGTTTGTATTCTTTGTGGAAGAAAGTTAAATGCAGGGTACAGAGGTCATAGTCTAAAAATACAAAAGACTAGAAGAAGTAGTCTCTGCCTCCTGAGCGGATGGAAGGGCAAAGAGATCATTTTTATATGGGTTATGACTCTTTATATATAATGCATACAAGCATTTTACCATATACACCTTATCTGAAAGACAAGATGACTTCTACTTGAATTCCTGTATACCCAACGTTTCTCAGTTCAGAAAACTTTCACAGATGTTAATAGCTCATGTCAATACTGCAAATGAATGGGCAGAAATTCATCACTGAATGTCTCTAGAAAGGACAACTGTCAGTCTTGAATCTCTCTTTTCAGTTTTTTGTACGGATCAGGCGTGGGAGCAGAGAGCTCAATGAGTATTTGTAAGCTGCTGCTTACTATGCAGAAATGCTACATCAGGAAAATGCCTGTGAAGCTTTTGTGGCCACGCCTCTTCTGTCCTGGAGTTTAGAAAATAATACTATGAAAGGCATGTCTGGAAGTTGCGTTAAATAAGTTTCCTTTTATTAGATGGCAATAACTAAAAATACTTACATTTACTTACTAGATGCATATTATATTTTTAAATGTCTGCTCAGTACTAATCAACCAAGTAATGTAATAGATTCCTTTTAATCTAAAATACAGCCTTTTTCCTAGGCATTTGTGGGGTGATACAAAATAAGTGCCATTGGTTTCTTGGTTCAGAAAATGGTAAAGGTTTGTAGTAATACTCTTGCACACTGATTAGTGTTTATCGACATTTAAACTCCTATTCATAAGAAACTAGAAGTTCTGTAGTAACTTTCTCTACTCTGTCTTGACTCTATAGATATGTAAACACGGACCTCATCTTTTGTATAGGACTAGTCCCAGTAACTTTAGAGGTTATATTCTGAAGTATCACTCTAAATTGCAAGTGAAAACTTTGAATCTCTAACAGTCTGCTAATGTTCATTATTAATCCTGTGCCAAGCCTCACAGTCACATAGGATACACCTATGCAGAGCCTCATACTTATTTTGAAGGGCCTGTCATTACCTTATAATGATGTTTGGGATTGAGATTGATGTAGCAATTGAGAACTCCTTTGTGGATTAGTTTTGGTTTTGTACTCTTATTAAACTACTCATTTTGTGAAGTTACATAAAACTCCCTTCAACATTAGAGAGACAAAATTTTCCTGTTCCTACTTTTTGTTCTGCTTGCTAGCAATAACTAGTAATAACACAAAATAACTGTTTTATGTTAAATAGAAATGTTTACAATTTAAAAAAAGACTAATCTTTGAAGATCTGCATAGGTCATTCATGTTTCATGTAGGGGAAAATTCAAACAAACAAGTAAGAGACAAGGACACAAACAGAAGAAACAGATGCCTAGAGTTCACATTTAAAGCTCAGTCACAGATCCTTAAACGTGGTCATTTGTAACAATTTAAGTGATACTACATAAACAATTCAATTATACTAAGTAATTAGAGCTGTAATGGCCTCTTTTTCATTCTATAAACTTTGGATGATGGTTATCTACTTTTCCACCCGTCCCAGCCCAAGCCCTTTTCATCCCACTGCTGAGTTACATGCTTTCTGCTGCTCTTGTCCATAACCGAAGTTCACCATTTTGTTCCTGATTTCCTTTGCCTGACACATCAGATGAATGCCTGTGGTCACACTGAGACCCATATCATGCATAACCCCAAACACGAGAAGGCTTTCTGTGTATACTCACACTGCTTCTGAGCTGCGGAGGTTAGGGGCTCTTGTTCGGTATGCCATAGCATACTTAATGTATGCAAACTGTATTGAGTTCAGTTTAAAACACAGACAGCAGAAAGTGATTGTGGTCATGCCCACTTTTTTGCATTATATGGTTTGAAAGCTTAGAAATAGAAGGATCTGCATTGAGGCCTGACTGTGAACCTAAATCTTTCATTTTCAATGGAAATCATGTAGCTGTTGAACTATAAAATGGTCTGAATTTTCACTTTCCCCTCACTTACGTAGTCTAAATTACTACTTAAGGACACCTATCAACTGTCCTTCTGTATAGGGGTGCTGGATTGGTAATTTGAGCTGTTAGAGTAGGACCTATGCCCTAAAACAGAGGTGGTTGAGTCTGCTCCTAAATTAGTATCATGTACAACATGTCTTAAAAACTTATTTTGCAGGTACAGCTGTCTTCATTGTCCATCATAATTAGGATGAAATGCACTTGTGCATGAATAAATTTCCCACTGTGAAGCAAGTGTTTCTTGACACTGTCACTATTAATAATGTAGGAAGCTCCATAGTAGTTTTTTCATGTATGGTTGAGAGTGTAATTTTCTAGGGTCCAAGATTCCAAAGTTAGGGCAAGTAGGTGGCTCATTTTCTACCCCTCTTACAGTTTCATATGAGGGCCGTATTTATCCTTCCTGTGCTTTTTTTCCCTTTCTAGAGCTGCTAATTATTTTTGAGTCAGAGTTGTCCTTAATGTGAACAATCAAATACTACCTTGTAAACAGTAGAAAATCCATGTTTCTGCTTAGATATTAAAAGGTGCTCTGTATCTTGAAGTCGTATATCTGGTATTCCACTAAATACTACTATTTCTACTACAGAGGACATTGGTTTTAGCCACATTAAAACGTTTCTATTCCCAGCTGGGGTTTTTTTTATA
Organism: Pandion haliaetus; assembly: GCA_013401275.1. Classification (NCBI taxonomy): domain Eukaryota; kingdom Metazoa; phylum Chordata; class Aves; order Accipitriformes; family Pandionidae; genus Pandion; species Pandion haliaetus. Next base: position 10,723 of record VYZV01014494.1, on the reverse strand, counting down.
GATTCAGCAAGAATTTTAGAACCCAGGGGTGCTACCAAATCTCATTTCTTCTTGGCTTGAATCTAGAACTCTCACCAAGATGTGGTCCGGTTCCTTATTCCACTAAACTGAACTAAAGTGCCTATAAGTTGCATGCTTTCTTTGGAAGAAAGTAAATGCTGACATTTCAGGAAGTTAATATTATGCCTTAAAGGATTTATTTACAATTCTACAGTAAAACTGGGTTTAGTTTAAATAGCTTGAAAATTTTAACTCCTGTACAAAATAAAATTGAAAGCAACAGGTTTTTTAAGGAATAAAATGATGCCTAGCATTTCTGAGAGGCTTGGTAGCAACTTCATATATGCCATGCCATGATAAATTAAAATTTTATCTTAAATACTTGCATTTCTTTAAAACAGTTGCTCCAAAACATTTTCAAGTGTTGTTTAATATCACTTACCTTTAATAGTAGTGAATATGTGGAATAGATGCAGTACATGTATTTAAGCCTTTCTCTTTAAATTAGAGTTTTGTAACATTGTGACTGCTAGGTAAATCACAACAGAAAGTTAATATTCTTTACATATACTCCTTGGTTATGAAGGGTCAAGTATATGTCTACTTTCTGTCTGAAAGTACCAGCAATGAGATGTACGTCTATTTATGCCCAGCTACTGAGTCACATATTCTCTATTAAAACTGTCCTTTTCCACCACCCCAACCCTTTCAAATTAAGAATTCTAAAATTTACTCCCAGTATTTAATACAAACAAGAAAAAAAATTTAAGGGGTAAATCTGTCCTTCATTCCTCTCCTAAGACCTGTCTTCCTAGCCATCTTCCTAGGTTGGGAGTAAAATAATGTAGGAACTAGGTATAATGAGAAGGTTGAAAAGAGAGAACACAGTTGAGGAGCACAGCTTGTATCCAGCAGTGGTGGTGAGGTTCTGAATTAGGTTCTATCGTGGTTTAAGCCCAGCCAGCAACTAAGCACCACGTAGCCACTCACTCATTTCTGCCCCCCCACCCAGTGGGATGGGGGAGAAAATCGGGAAAGGAAACAAAACTTGTGGGTTGAGATAAGAACAGTTTAATAAAACAGAAAAGAAGAAATTCATAATGATAATGAGAACAGTAATAAAATTACAACAGTGATAATAAAAGGGTTAGAATATACAAGTGATACACAATGCAGTTGCTCACCACCTGCCGATCGATGCCCAGTTAGTTGCCAAGCGGCCATCCCCCTGCCCCCACTCCCCCCAGTTTATATACTAGACATGATGTTACATGGTATGGAATATTCCTTTGGCCAGTTTGGGTCAGGTGCCCTGGCTGTGTCCCCTCCCAACTTCTTGTGCCCCTCCAGCCTTCTTGCTGGCTGGGCATCAGAAGCTGAAAAAGCCTTCACTTTAGACTAAACATTACTTAGCAACAACTGAAAACATCAGTGTATTATCAATGTTCTTCTCATACCTAGCTCAAAAACAGCACTATACCAGCTACTAGGAAGACAACTCTATCCCAGCTGAAAACAGGACGGGTTCACACATTTAGCTTAGTTGTAAAACATCCAAAACACTGTGCTGATGTTGAGTGCGTAATTAATTGTTCAGTAATGAACAACTGATTATGCACTCATCTCACTCCCTCATACTCAGCTACTGAGAAACTGCTGCTAACAAATGTCTGCTAAATTCATCACAGTTAAATCATAACTCCTATTTCAGAAGTCAAAAATCAAAATACACAAGAGCTTATAAAAATCTGATTCAACTGGCAAGTAATTCCATTATCTTCTCGGTGAATAGACTGAAAGGTTAGAAAACAGTGTTTGTTACTGTTAAATCAGCCAAAGTAAAGAAATGTAACGTTACAAGACTTCAAAAAATTCAGTGTATTCTATATCTCTGTTTTGCAGCCTCTAACATTCATGACTTTGCATGCAATCCCAATAATTGGCCACCAAAAAAAACTATGTATTCTTCATTTATTGGTTGAACAAATAGCAATTTCAGCTGGATTTTACCTCCCATTTTTAGATTTAGTAGTTACTAATTTCAGGGGGTTTTCCATCTCAAGGTATTCACAAACATGTTCAAACATTCCACCACATGATAAAAAAAAATCTGAGCTTGGTCATAGAATCTTGTCATCTGGAGGCCAGCCTGGGTACATACTGATAAACACATATTGATTGTAGCAATTCATGCTTCTGTAATAAAGTCAAATGAAATGTGAACTGTAGGAAACTCTTCAAAAAGCAGCATTTAAAAATCCACTTGAAAAACGAGTCTTAAATTTAGTAGAATGTTATTTAGATGATCCTAACTTCTGTCACCTTACAGCTTATGTTTGTCGTAGTCAATACAGTTTCAGTGTAACTTGTTAGTAGCTGCTTCTTTACTTTTGTCATTGAACTAATAGAAGCATGAAGTAAGAAATAGAAAGCAGTCATGCTGCATGCTATACTGAAAAGCATAAGAAAATGTGTTATCTTGCCTTTCAAATTAAATTTTAATGTTTTTTTTAACTTGTCAGCAAAAGGTGATAAAACTTACGCAATGAAAGAGATACCAGTTGCCTCTCTAAAATACTCTGTAGTTGAGTTAGTGCTTGTTACCTAAGTAGTTGTAGTTGATTTATTGCTTTGGTAAAGGCTTACCTTCTCATAAGTTTCATGGATGAGGAAAGAATATTAGTACAGTTTGCAGTTTCAAACTGCAGCTTACTGTATGAATTCTATTAGTTAGGAGGCTTGCTAATGATAAGGAGATGGCTGCTTCTGATCTTTAGGTGTTTCCTGCGATTTCCTTCTCCCCCCCCCCATATTTCTTAGAATTTTTATTTCATTAGGTACAATACAAATGCAGTGAGGTTAAATTACTCTTAAATACCTAAAGAACATGACATTTCTTCTGAAAATAGCTACCTTCTTGAAATGTTTTCATATTTAAATGGAATTGCTCACATATTTGACTAGATTGCCCATTATCTGTTCTTGAACACAAATTGTTGGGGTTTTTTTTTCATATAGGTTTAAACCAGAACATTTTCAACTGTGTCATAAATATATTCTGTGATTACCCCTTTTTGTGAAGCTGAGGCAAAATCTGTTAATCGTATTTGCAAGACATTTCAGTAATATACAGTTCTCTTTTTCAGATCTGGTTTGCATTTGTCAATGGCTTTTCTGGACAAATTCTTTTTGAAAGATGGTGTATAGGTCTTTACAATGTGGTAAGATGATTTCTGTGTTTTCAGTTATTTTCAACCATAATCGTGAAAGTTTCTTGAGTAAGCAGCCTTTAAGCAAGTCCTTGCCTCTAAAATTTTGCTATATGGTTTTTTTAATCCATCTACTAGATGTTTACAGCAATGCCTCCACTAACCCTTGGAATATTTGAGAGATCCTGCCGAAAAGAAAACATGCTGAAATATCCAGAGTTATACAAGACTTCCCAAAATGCACTGGACTTCAATACTAAGGTAGATAAAAAACATCAAATATAATTAAAGCAGAAATTAATAGGAATTCAGTATAGTTATCCTTTTTGTTCTGTGCTGCTCGTAATTAAAAATTAAGGGGATTTTTATTACTATTATTTGCAGTTGTCCACTTGTCCATGAATAGTGCAAATCATATTTACCCATTTTTAGCAAGTACAGAAATGGACAGCAAGCATTTTATTTTTTTCAGCCCTGATTTTTTTTTTTTTTTTTCTCTGCGGGTAATAAAGCTGTCTTCTGTGGGCAGAAGTGATTAGACCTCTCTGTCGCTGGGCTGTATGTATTTGTACTGTTATATGGGAATGGATTACTGAAGCCTGTGGAGAAGTGTTGCAGAGGACAATAAGAACTGTCATTAGATTTGTAGAGGGAGGGACTTGGTACTATTCTTTGTCAATTTGGAATTGTGATTTTATGGTTTAATTTTGATTTTTTTTTGGAAAAAATACTTGGAGACAGTTAAAAATGTGTCAGGGTGGATCAAAAGGAATCTGAGGCTACTTTTGGTGGGAAATGGGCAACATTCATCTTGGAGAGCCTAGCACAAGAAGCAGTAAAAGAATGTAGGACTCGTGTATGTTTAATATATTAAAAATTTCTACCATTTGTCCAAAAATAATCTCTTAAAAAAAAACCTAAATAAAACTTCTTGTTGAATCTGCAGTTTCAGGAATGCTGTGATGTTTGTAAGAGTTCCTTCTGATTTTGATTTTTCTAAATGTAATTGGAACATTTCAAGTAATGTCATTGTATGTTGAAGTTGGAGACATTTTCAATCTCTCATTGAGTTAACAATGCCTACGTGTGTTGGTCTGTAGTAGATGTGCAGAGCTGGTACAGCATACTTAGCTCTCATATCTCTAGCGCTTGTGCCGTATTACTGGAGTACCTCTGTCTGTATAGAATCATTTGCCTAAACTCTCTTTGTTCACTTAAGCATGTGAGATTTTTCTCCTCCTTCCTCACTTCATCCATTCACACACAAAAGCAAACCTGAAAGTTGTAAGGAAACTAGGGAAAATAGTTTCTTGTGTCACTGTGAATGCTTTACAAGTATCAGACTTCTCATGGTCCATTAATACAGACACGTTTATGTTGTGTTTTAATAAATAATGTAAGTCATAAGTTACAATTGTTGGATTTTTCAGTTTTTAAATAAGTCTATAATATTTGTATTATTGCACAGATGCATTGTTGACTTCATTGGAAATTCTGTGACTATTCCCATACAATGCTTGCTATGAGTAAACGTCTTACAAACTTGCCAGCTACAAATTCCCACCTATATAAGTTGAATAGTTGGTGTTAAAGATTTGGAAACATTACTGCCTTGAATGTTGATGCAGATGTTTGTTATGGTAAAAGGGATCAAAGGTTATGAGGTCATGACAGAGGTTAAAGGATTAGCATGTGACAATAAGAATTGGTCAGGAAAATGGAAAAGTAGAACTAATTTTTCTTGCACCCACCTGTGCTTTCTGTCAAATAAAAACTTCTGGTAATGACATAGCAAGAAGGAGAGACAAAGGTTAATGAGTAGCACAAGTTCAAACGTGCAAACTATTGGAGTGTAAATTGGATTGTGCAACCTGTGTAGTTGTATAATCTAACAAAAGACTTCAGGACATCGTGGAAAATGTTGTGAGGCAGGCAACTTAATTTCAATTGTTTGAACACCTTAACACTCACAACACACATCAGTTGGTTACAATAAAGGCTATGATTGTCAAAAGCATTGATAATGAAAAAGCATGATTGCTATCCTAAAGGAAATGCGTTACATATTTTTTATTAAGTCTTTTTATGTCTTTATACAATATATTACAGAAGGCGTCAATAGGTTGTTTATCCTTAAACTTAATACACTTCTCTTCAGAAGGCACATTTTACACATGAAAATAAGTTTGAAAGTAAAATCTGAATTATTTAGCAAATACGTTAAAGGAAGTTTAATATGATGAAGCTGTGCACTTCAAGAATGGAGCAGATAAGGAGAAATCTAAGGAAGATACTTTTATTTGTCCTTTTTTTAATTCCTTTGTATGTGGAAATATGTAGGTAGGTATATGTAAAACTCTGGTTTCGATTGTTCTACTATCCAAATTTTTTATTACACAAAATGTAAATTATAAAAGCTAGAGTCCTTTTTAGTTCCCTACTTAGAATGTAGCAATTGTTCCAGTTGTCTGGTTTAGTTTAATTTTTCTGATGATATTCCCATATGTATACATTTTAATTTCCCTTCTGATTTGAAATTAAAAGGAGGAGATAATACACACTTTTTTCCAAAACATAAAAATAAACAAATGACCCATGAAGAGCTAAGAGGCAGAAAGTGCCTGTCAGTTATATTACTTCACAGTGGTGGCGTGACAGAAACACATTTTGTGAATCTAACACACAGATAAAAAGAAAGGTCAGGGTTCACACAGCTAGTTTATTGCAAATGGTTCTCATGGATTTTCTGTTTTCCCTTAGGTTTTCTGGGTTCATTGTTTAAATGGCCTCTTCCACTCATTCATTCTGTTTTGGTTTCCACTAAAAGCCCTGCAGCATGGTAAGTATTATGAAAAATAAAAATGTTGAAAGGTACGAAATATCTAAATACCTTCTTTTTTCTTAGGAAGGCTATTTTTAAATAGAAGCAGTTTTGTGTGATTAAATTTCAAGATACCATTTCTAGAACTAGAGCAGATGCAGTACATTTTAAATGTTTTATTTAAAATCTGTTTAAAAGCAGGAGCAGTATTACGTACCTATGCATAAAACTATATAAATAGGTTTTAAGTTAACTGAAACAAGATGGAGAAAAAGAGATTGCAATTTAATTATGCTATTTTTTTTATATAATACGCTATCATGGTAAATACCTACAAGATCCTAAATCATTACCATCCCTTGCATTGTCTCTTGCATTTTGTAAGCTTTTATGGCTGATGTGTATACCTTCTCTCCTGTTACTTCAGGGGCATACTAACCCATTAGTTTATATGTATATGAGTAGGACAGAGGAAGCTGGGACATCTTGGACAGCTCAGTCCTGTCATTCTTCTAGTTCAACTGTTGTATATGCACCTGAGTTGCAGAAGAAAATGGGATGCTTGGGAGGAAGGCTGTATTAATTAGAGGAAACTTGAAAGCACTGCTTCCAGTTTGTGGGAATGTTTTGGGGGTGGAGGGGGGAAGTTCTTATAGGGCTGGGGTTTTATTTTGCTTCCACTTCGCGGAGAGAAAAAAAAAAAGTGTGTACCCTGCAGCTTTTCTGTAAAATTAGTAGTCTTCTCAGTTTCCCTGATATAGCCAGGCAGTCTGCCCTGGCATAGGGGACAGAAATACTCTGATGGACATTTTGGAACTGCTGAGACTAGGTAATGAGACAGTCACAGCTGCTTGTTCCCAAAAAGGTTAAGGGGAAAACTTCTTGCAGAGTATTTTATACTCAGTGACTTCTGATGGGTAAAGGGAAGTAAGTAGGAGCCTGTTTTCTCTGAAATGCCGCTCACATCACACTGGATGTGAGTCCAGTGGCAGCGGTTTGCATTGGAGAAGTTTAGACATCCCAGGAGGAAAGAGGTGCCAAAATGTCAGTGCATACTGTAACACCACAACCTTGAATCCAAACCAAAATCCTCGTTCAAAGCTGTAGCAAATCCGTGTGAGAGATATATGCATTACGTGGTAGAGAAATGCTTAATGAGTATATGTGGTGATGCAGAGTAGAGTTCCTGTGAGAATGGCATAGCTGAGATACGTGCACTGTAGCACAGGTCTCTTCAGCTTGCAGTCTCTGGGCTAGAACTGACATGCTGGAAAGTGGCCTCTCTAAGCCTGAACAAACTGCCTTCTGTCTTCCTCTTTCATTCCTAGAGAAAGGCCAGGTGAGTGAGGAGAGCAGAAATGGGACCTGGGGATTGTGTACATGGTGGGCAGTATAACCAGTATCTGCCATGGGTCCAGCTGGTGCACAGAGTCCTGCATGAAGGCGAAATGAGTGCAGGATGGGAGCTGCTGTTAATTAAATCTCTGATGGCTGTGTGTGTAAAGAGGAAAGGGAAATAATGCTGTTAGTTTCCTAGGAAGGAGCTGATGACTGCCGGAGACATCCACCAGAGACAGGAAGTTCTGAGAACAAGTCTCAGCCTCCACCTTCTTTTAGCAGTGAAGAGGGGCAGGAGGATCCTGAGACATGAGGAATGAGAAGAATGGGGGATAGCTCAGCTTTGTGCATAGCACTCTGACTGATGGGAACAGATTTAGCTGCCTGCCTATTCCTCTCTTTTATCCTCATTCTGCTCTTTACTGCTAGGTATATATTGTTAAGCAGAGGAGTGCATGTTTGAGCAGGTATTTATTAGAACATTGAAAACCAAATCTTGAAGATCATGAAAATCTCTCAGAGCTCACAGTCATCCTTTTCTTTGAGTGTTTTCTCCTATTGACTCTTTAGTCTCACTTGTCCACCTCTTTCTTGCCTGTAAGTGGAAAATTTCAAACGGCATGCATTGTAGCAGAGTCTACCAAGAAATATGCAATCAGAGAATAGGTATGAGTTTGTAAGAATTGTCAGAATTTGCTCCATGGGACCTAAGCATTGTACAGTACACAGAAGTATAGAGTCTTTGCACTCCATGTACTGTCATGTGGATATGAAAAGTGACAAGGACATAAATCTTCACAGAATCTTCTTCTGATGCAACTTTGTCAACATAACAGTAAATAAGAGTAGCCAAAATTATATGTGCAAGTAGACCTACCAACTGCTCCCTTTTTTGTATAACCTTTAAAATGAGCTATGGTCTCAGCTTTGTTTTCAGTCTTCCAGAGCTCTTGTAGTCTTTTGTGGTGTGCTGGTCTGTCCAGGGAGAAAGTTAAATCGGGGAAGTGCCAGGAATGCAACGAGTATCATTAGAGCTAAGGAGGCAGCCATTGTGAGCTCTTCATCTTAGAATGGGAGAGGGCTAGGTTAAGGAGGACTGTTTGCAAGCATTTTTACTCTATTTTTTTGTGTGACCTTTTACCTGCTGTCTGTTCCAGAATATCAGTAAATAAAACTTTTTTTCCTGTGGTAAACTGGCCTCACAGGCCCTGAAAAGCTTTTAGAAAGGAACGCTCTTCATCCACAACTGAAGTGAGTTTCATTTCAAGCATGTGTAAAGGTGATATGAAGGCTGGAAAAACACTCAACACAAATATGAAAACGTACTTAATTAGCAGCATTTAATATACCATGTGCTAGCTGAGGATAGTGGGAAAAATAAATTTTTTCAATTACAGATGATTTTTATAAGCTTGTCATCTTCCTCTGGCCAGCACAATCAGAAGAGTTTTAAACCCACACCCCAAAAAAGCCTAAACACCTTTACTCTTCTCTTTCCCCAAACAGCTCTTTAAAAACATCTTCCTTATGTGCTGTCAGCATTGTGGTATTATTTTTCTTTTTTTCTTTTTTTTTTTTTTTTTTTTTGTCTTGTACTTTTATCCTTCCTTACTACATGCACAGTATTTTGACCTCTCTTTATATGATGGCAGTAAAAAGCAATATCCCAGTGATTAGAACCTCTACAGCAGAGTAAGTGTTCTGGCTTAGCTGCAGTATATGAACAATCTCGAGTGCTAAAAGCATTTCTAAACTGAACATGTAAAAATTCAGCAAGCTCAATTCTTCTAAATGAGAATGAGGAATTCCCTCTAGATAGTTCAGTTGTGTGTTGTCCCATGTCTGTCAAGAACTTTCATAGAACTGGGATCAAAAAAGCCCGTTCTCTAGCAATAGTAATAAAATAAGTTCTGTTAAATAAGCATACATGCTCTGATTCAGAATTCAGAACTTAAGAACCACAGTATATGTGATTTTTATGCAAACTCATCTCTTTAGGGCACTGACTCTTTGCATAAATGCTGTGTGTGTATACATATGTGCAAAATGGTATGTATTTTTATGGATCCACAGATTTGAGTTGGGTAAATTTTGAAAGTGTTATTAATAACAAGCATCTCAATTAAAATTGAGTATCTTTTGTATTTTTACTTAAAAATCTAAAAAATATAGATAAGAGCAAAGATAAGTTTCTATACCAAAAATATTCAGAATCAGTGAAAATCTTACTAAGCTTTCTGTTTACTTATATGTTACAATCAATATACACTATAGCTATTATATTTTGTGTTTTTCTGAAGATAAGATACTGTATCTCTGATCTTAAAAGTCACTCTAATTGAATTACTACTGAATACAATATTACTTATGTTGGTATATGATGTTACAAAAAGCTCCTGTTTCTAGCGTAATTCCTGAAGTCACTGAAAGTTTTAAAGGACTAAATATAAAAGTCATAGATCTCTACTGTTCAATACAGTTCAAGATGAAATCTGCTGTTCGTACCCTGTAGGAAGAGCTACCATCTGTTTTGTACCAAAAATAAGATTTTGTTTTATATATATATATATCTATTGTGTATATTTAAATGTTTAAATTATTTTATTTTTATCACTATTTCCTTTTCCAGGTACTGTATTTGGCAATGGTAAAACTTCAGATTATCTGCTCCTGGGTAACACTGTATACACTGTAAGTCTTCCTATCGCTATCTGGTGCTTTATCAGCTGCCTGTCTATATTGGCTCCATTTTTAACTCTTGAAGAGGTGTGGGTTTATTATTATTTATAATTCCCTACATAGAAGACTTGATTCATTGTAGTGCCTTAAGAATAAGAAATGGCTCTTCAATGACTCTTTGAGAAGCTTTGAAGTGCATTTTGCTTTCTAATTCAAGATTTTAAAACAAAGCAGTTTAATAAAGACACAGAAGATACATCTGTCCTTTACTGGAAACCATCTATTTTTTTAAGTAATGGGAATTGTAATTCCCTAATTAGCATGCTTATTAATTTAAGGTAAATTTCTGCATTGGAGAAATCCCAGGTTATTGAATATGGAACTGGTTTGTGGACTTCTGAAGATACAATTCTG
>VYZV01014483.1:0-10233 GCA_013401275.1 Pandion haliaetus | reverse complement strand
CCAGAGGCGTTACCACCGTCACTCCCCGCCTAGAGGCAGGTCCGACATTTTGGCGCGCGGGTCCGACATTTTGGGGCAGCGAATTCTTCCAGCAACTTCTTAAAGGGGCCGCCTCTGCAGCTCCCCTCCCCTGCCACCAAGGAAAACCGCGCCACACAAACCCATAACAACCCATTGCAACAGGATTTTAACAAAGGCATGTTAAAAAATAGAGGCGTACTTGCACAAAGGAAAGCTAAGGAATCTACTGCTTAGTAAATACCAAACAGAAAGGGGAATCACTGTTGGGGATGTAGACATGGAAAAACTCCCTGATAGAAAGTTACAGAATGGTTTACAAAATTACTAGAAGTGATACCACACTTCCTGTTTATATATGATATTACAAGCATTTTTACCCCAAAATAGCCATACCAATGTTTTTTTGCTTTGGAGCAGACAAATAGTAGCTTGAGTTCCTGCAGTTGTCCAAGAAATACCAGATATGTCGGTGTAGGCTGCAATATGCCAGGGCATAGCTGCTGTGGTGTAAGAGATAACAAGCTTCACATAAAACTGGTGTTTGTCCTATCAAGGATAGCAGGTTTCTCAGTGTCTGGCAATAGAATCAGGCATCTTTTACCTAGGAAAGACATCAAAAAATTTAAAAAAAAATTAATTACTGCTGAACCAATCCAAACTTGCATGGGATTCTACCAACATTCCTGTAAGAAAAGATAACCACAAAGTATTCTCTCTGCTTTCACAAACATAAACAGGAAAAAAATCCCACCTGAATGTACTGTATTTGTTTACTTTCATGGACACAAAAATAGCAATTATCAAAGTAAAGTCTCATTTATCTTTGATATGATACAGATTTACTAAAGGTACAGATTTACTAAAGAATTTAGGTTCTTCAAGTATCTAAATCTCTTGGAAATTCAGATTGTAGTTGTTGTGTTATCAAGAGCAGTACACACTGATCAAGTCCAAACTTCCTTGTCACAGGAAAGACAGAAAGGCAGAATAGAGAGTACCTTTCTCTAGCAATTAAATGTTCTCTCTGTTTTCTTCCAAACAGCTTTTCATATGTAAAGTTCATAGTAACAACAGTGAAAGTGGAGACAAATTTTGGAAGGAGAAAAGAAGTCTATAGGGAGAAAACAATAAAAACTACTCTCTGACAGTAAACAAAAAGCAACAAAAGAAAACCCCTCATGACTTGATGTACTTTTAAAAACAAATTAAAAATATGTTAAATGGACTTGCTGCCAGAAAGGAAAAGATTAAGGTGCATGCATGGGGAAGATGGTACAAGGACAAATGTTTCCCCTTAGGCCAGAACAACTGACCTCATTGTTGAGACCTTCTCTCCCTAATGGAGCAACCCCACCATTCCTACCAAAGTTCATGCATATAAGGGAATGAGAATAAAAAAGTCTGTTCAACAGAAATAAATGTAAGGTTGAATCTTTGTCAATTTGATAGTTACCTAGAATAGTAAAACTCCCATGGGAAAAGTCCCAGATGGAATACAGAATTTAGTCATTTTCAGAGTTAAAGTTACTGTCAGGCAGTTCCATAGAAATGTTTTTACCCTGACAAGAAAATCGTTCCCTACGTATTCAGTCCCCTTCCTCCTTACCCTGAAGAGAAACCATTCTTTCGCAGAATCTGTGACAGGACAATAATTTTCACTGAGTATTTCTGATGTGTTAAATGATCAACTGACATCACATCTCTGGATGGCAATTAAATAGGTTAGAATGAAAGGAAACTCCAGCAGTACTCCTTGTTCATATCACTAAAGCAATAAAAAGCATGTCAGTCAACGCAGCTGGTCTTTGCAAACATCACTTTTCACATATACACCATTTGCTTTCAGTACTAAGAAATTTTTTTTCTTATTTTAGTATGTTCATGTACATTTATCTTAAACTTGTATAATTCTGTACATTTCCCTCCCCCACCAAATGCCAAGGCTGTGTATTCCTCCAAATATATTTGCAGCAGTCAATGTAAATAAGAAAAGCTCTGTGGAGATCTCTGGGTAGAAATAATGCCTTTGGACTGAAATTCGGTTCTTCCCTTTCTGCACCAGGCTCCTTCTGGGGCTCTCGCAGGAAACCCTATCCCTGGGGACAGGGATTGGTACATTCTATACCAGGGCCAAACCAGGCTCCTGCACCAATGCCAAGCCCACACAGACCTCATGGGAACAAACTTGCCCAAAGTGCTGGTGAGAATAGCCTGGGCACTGGTCAGAGCAGCTGCAGGCAGGAGTAAGTCTACTGGCTGCCCCAAACAATGTGAAATTCTTTTGTTTCAAAGAAGTCCATCCTCTTAAAATATCCCCTTGTATATTTTTCACATTTTTATGCAGAACTGAAGCTAAAGAATTATTTTGAATATATTAATCACGCTAGTAGCTGTTCTAAACTTCTCCATTTAGAAAGACAATCCCTATAGGTACGATGAATCCTAACTTTCTATTAAAACTGATTTTTATTCTTTCATTATCATTCTACAATGGTTTGTTTAATATATTAGGATTTCTAAGTGAAGCGTGGGTCTACTATAATGTAAGCTGCAATTGCCTCTCAGGTACTTCTTTATAAATCATTTTAACAAGCAGAGTTCTTATCTCTTTGTCTTTAGAAGGGCAGACATCTTTTTTCAGCTTTCTATACTTGTTAACAAAACCAGAAATCTGTATCATAACAGGGATCATCATCAAACATGCTACAACACTTTGTGGACATGTGTGCTCTTTTTCTGTGCTTTAATGTGCACCACCTTTTCTAAATCTTCAGGTTTGACACAACTTTGAAAATAGGCATGGTTTGGTGTTAACACCCTGAGCCTTTGAAACATGAGCAATATTCATCAACATGAGCTTTCATGTGATCCAACCCAAGGCCAGTCCTTATATTCATCCTTTTAGAAATGTGCATAGTGAATTGTTTCCCTCTAGAAGGCACCTGAATCCATAAAGCATACTTTATATAAATACACACAGCACGATCTACAACTCAAATACATGCTCTGAAATAATTTGTTACATTTACAAAACAACCCAAATCCCCTCTACCTGGATACAATTGCACCGCTGAGCTACAGGCCAAGATTTTCAGCTCATGATTTGCTCTCTTGTGAAGAAAGTGTCTTGTGCTTTCATTATTTGCTAGCCAAATTTCAGTGTATTCCTTTGTTTCAGTGCCCCAGTATATAAATTTCTTATCTACAGTCAAGTTGCCAATTTTCTTACCTGTAGGAAAACATTGTATAGTTAAGTTTCAAAAGAAACCCTGAGCAGACAATTTTACAAGAGGACATGGGTGCTTGTATTCACAGTGAGTCAATAAGGGCGAGTATCTTGGTCAAATCATATCTTCGAAGAAAAGAAATCTCTGGAAAAAGAGATTTCTTATATTTTCCAATAGGTCTCATGAAGCTGAGAAACTTTGTTATTTCAGTTTACAAGTGTAGGTTTGAAGGCCTATAGAAATTGTCATCATTTTTCCAAGAAAAAAAACCCACAGCGCTCTGCCATCTCCCAGGATCAATTACGACAGCTCCTCTGGTAACAAAGCAGCTTTACCAGCACTCCTCCAGAATCAAGCTGAAAACTGAGCAACCAAGATTAAGTGTTATCATTACAAGAAGTGCAACATAGACAAGTTGTCATACAAGACTCTACCTGCACAAATTACCCTCCCCATATATTGAAGTCTGCAATGCCACTTTCAGGCATAACTTAAGATGGTATGGTATGTTTTCACCGAGATAAATTGTAATAGGTGTATCTAATTGTCGTGGTTTCAGCTCAGTCAGTAACAAAGCACCATGAAGCCGCTCACTCACCCCCCACCCCCTCGCCTGGCCACGTTGGGATGAGGAGAAAATACAAAGGCAGGCTCGTGGGTCAAGACAAGGACTGGGAGGGATCACTCCCCACTTATAGGCACGGGCAAAAGACAGGCTCAACTTGGGGAAGAAACAAAAGCAATTTAATTTACTACAAATCAAATAAAAAACAAAACACAAGGGTATTAGGAAGAGAAAAAAACAAACATCAGAACACCTCCCCCCACCCCTCCCGCCTTCCCGGCTCAGCTCCATTCCCGGTGCTTTCTACCTCCTCCCCCCGGCAGCGCAGGCGAACAGGGGATGGGGGTTGAGTCAGCTCGCCACACATCGTCTCTGCCGCTCCTTTCCTCAGGGGGAAGATTCCTNGGGCTGCTCTCCAGTCTCACACTGCTCCAGCGCGGATTTTACCATGGGGTTACGGCCACCTTCGGGAGCCTCCGCTCCACCGTTCACCTCCATGGACTGCAGGGGGACAGCCTGCCTTCTCACCACGGGCTGCAGGGCCATCAGCCTCCTCAGGCGCCCTTCCTCCCCCTCCTTCTTCACTGACCTCAGTATCGGCAGAGATGTTCCTCTCACGTTTCCCAACCCCTACACTACCGGTTCCCCTTCTTAAATATGTTTTCCCAGAGGCGCTACCACCGTCACTCCCCTCCCAGAGGCGGGTCCGACATTTTGGCACCGGGGACCTTCTAGCAGCTTCTTAAAGGAGCCATCTCTGCAGCCCCCTCCCCTGCCACCAAAGAAAGCCGTGCCACACAAACCCGTAACAATTACACATATTTTTATTGTACTGCTAAAAAGGAAAATCATCCCCTAATCTCTTTCATATTACAACTCATAGGAACTGATAGTCATTAAGAAAACTGTGGCTTTCCATTTCTGTCTTCCCCAGTGTATTTTGCCATTAAATGTGCTTTGTTCATCATGCTGCTTTTTTTGTTTCAAATATGCAGGTTTGACTTCTTAAAAAACATAATTAGCCCCAAAATAATGACAGTAACGACCACATATTTTCCTAGATTCTCTCAAGCAAGGGAATGAACAAAGGAATACCTGAAACTTTGAAGTAGTCTGTATATTCAGAAGAAAAAAAGAATCTTCTATGATATAGTACGCTTTGTTATCATTAGCAGTGTAACAGATGTCCTTTACATTTGTCTTTGCTGAAAGTTCCCATATGGTATGATTATTGTCTATGTCAGTAAGAAACAACTTGTTGGCAGAAACAGTTATAAGAGTTGGGACAGGGAAAAGATCTGGAAGGAAAAGGGCGCAGCAGAATTTACAAAAAAAATTTTAGACAATAGCAGTCAGTCATAAGGAAAGCAAGTACAAGATAAAAGTAAATGACGGTCCTGCATAAATTATATTTGGTCATATGTCACAGCAAATAAATAAAATAATGAGATGCCTTCTTGTCATCACATGCAAGTGCCTAAGATTTTTTCAATGGCACTGTGGATGCTTATCTAACAAATGTAAGCCCAGTAAAAACAGATTTGCTCACTTAATAGCCTATAATCCCTAGTAGATCTCTAACTCTCCTGGTTACCTTTCACAGCCCTATTAGAAATACTCTATGATCTCTAGCAGCATGCAGATTACAGATCAAAACCTGCTGCTCCATACTACCCTGGGGTTGCCTAGAAAGGTTAATTTAGCATAGTTTTGAGAAAAGGCTTGAAATTCCTGAAATTTGATCTAATGATAAGAAATGTGTTAATCATTTCATGTCAGAAGCTGTAACTATTTCCTCTGTGGTGTCTACCGTAGGGTGGAACAAATGTCACACAAAGTGTCAGAGGCTATTCATCAGGTTACCAAATTCCTGTACTATTGATTTCACCAGCTATTACACACAAACCATGAGAGGCCACCTAAGTCATCCATACCTGATAAATTCCTCTCTGATGTATCAGACAAAGGTCCTGGACCCACAGAGGTGAAGGCTTGTACCTGTGGGACAGGAGATTGTTACATATGTTAAGCAGCAGCATAAATGATTGCATTCGAGAGCCTGTAGCGTCATAGCTAATGACAAAACCAGAACCAGAACCCTTGGCTGCTCAGCTAGGAACAAATGCACGTGCTGTTTGACCTAAGGCTGTGCTGGTCAGTTCAAAGGCTACATTCAGGGTTGGACCATGGCTACAAAGAGAATTTTAAGCAGTGGCCCAGAAAGTGATAATTCATGCTACATTTATCAATTGTAGCTCAAAGGACACCAGTCAGTCTTGTGTCCTTCCCCAGGCTGGAGTAACTCCTGTTGGTTGATGTTGCAACCAACACGGTGTTCTCCCCCATCAGTACCTGGTCTATTACATGCTTTCGTGTTTTTTAACTTGTCTTCCAAGCACACATTCTGTTTGTTCCAAACCTTTTATCGCAATGAAAACACGACCTCTTGACAAGTTTTAATATGGAAGTCTCCTTTTATAGAAGCCATTTGAGCCCTTGCATTTCTCCAGCAGTGGAACTTCTCTTGATCTGTGGCTCTGTTTTAATGGCCTCTCACCCTGCACCAGCTCAGTCAAATCTGTGTTTAATATGTAGGTTTTAGCAGTGGCTTTGGGAGACCTCTAGAAAAGTTTCTTTTGGGCTTCACCAAACCTGTATAATATTGCAGCATTGTTTTCCACCTTATTTAGTGAACAATACAATATGCAGAAAGGTTAAGCCAGGTATCCAAGGGTGAGTCAGTGAACTAGCAGTTCCACGAGACAAAACCACAAGTTCTTGGCCCAAGCCCAATACCATCTCCTAGACAAACACATCAGGCTGCACTGATAACATCTATCATCTAGCATGAATTAAGCTCAGTAATTTTTCATACCTGAAACCTTGCTGTGAGGTTGAGAAGCAGATCCCCGAGACAAAAGAGCATCAGGGTGGATTTAACATTGCTCACTTTCCACTCCATGAAAATGTCAGCAATGCCACTCTGACTCAGTAGTCGGCAGTAAACCCTGGAATGCTTTAATACTGCCATTGCCCCTTTCAGGTCTGTCCCACCTGAACTCCACAAGGACTTTCTTATCACTTTCATGTAGGTTATTTCGTAACACATATGTTCTAAGGTTTGCAGGAGCTGAAGGAACCGTATAAAAAAAAGATTAAAAAAACAGAGCAAAGTACTGCTATTAAAACAAACACTCTGCCTCGCAATTAACACTTTTAGTTTTGAGCCTGAGCTTTGCAACCCCAATGCTGACATAGACAGACAGCAATTGGTGAGGTGTAAATTACAGAAGAATATCTAAAACTTCATGGTAATTCCTTTGTTTTTCATTGGTGTGTAGCTATCTGATTTTAACTTGCTTAGCAAAAACCGAGGTGTATAAACAGAGACAAATGCACTCCTGCACTCAGATTGAGACATAACTATTAAGCAAAGGCCTGTACATAACAATGGAGCTGCAAGAATTTTCACAACCTAGAGCATACTCTATCCCCTCTCCTATCCACTTCAAAATCTACTGCAGCTCATACCCTTTCTCAGCACTCCAGTCACTCAATGCTACATTTTAGCTGGCTTGACTTCGACCTGCATGAGAGCAAAAATAAACACTTAAGTAAAAAGTGCATAACATTTATTAAAAATTTAGTAAGCGGTTAAGACATTAAATACAGCCTTTGATGGTCATTGTAATGGATCTCAATTTGTCTTTCTTGCTCATAGTCATAGGCAGTGAGCAAGACAAAGGGATACAGAGAGAAAGAAAAGGAAAGAAGGAAGGAGAGAGATAGGAAGGCAAGGACACAGAGTGGCACGTACAGGCACATAGAGGAAATGAACACCAGGGAATGGGCCAGAGAAATTGTGGGGAAACGAGATGGNAAAAAAAGAGATGGATGCAGATCAAGGACAAAGAGATGGAAAAGGAAAAAATAGCAATGGGCTGCAGGACAGAGACAAAGGACGAAAAAAAAGAGGGAGAGGGACCAAAACACAAGAATAGAGAGGAGAGGTACAGGGGACGAAAAAAAACATTGCAGCAGTGTGGGAAAGAGTGGAGCCAGGGGAGGGACAGGGATGCACAAGAGGGGCGACAGGGCCCTGAGGGCCTGGGACTCACCACAGCTCTCGCTCTTGGGGCTGTTGGGATAATTTGTCAGTTCAGACGCTTCTTTCTCCATCTCTCCTCCATTCCTCTTCTGTAACTCTGGCCGCTTAGCTGTCCTCCACCTAAGAGAATATGTGGGTGTCTCACCGCTCTTACGAGATGCAGCTTCCCAGACACATAGCCTTGCTCGCTCACGCACTACGCGGCCGTAGGGCACTGTTGGTGATGCATACAGGCCCTGCAGTGCACGTTGGCAGCCTGGCCTGCTGCCGACGACGAAGAGGGACCCTTCCTCACCCGGAGAGGCAGGCTCTCTCTTGCCTGCAGCAGAAGGCAGCTGCCGGCCGCATGGCCTTCAATTTCTTCTTCTTTACCTTTCTGTGGCCTCTCCAGCTTCAGCCACGGCAGCTCCTGTCCCCTTTCGTCCCCACACCACGAGGAGAGCGAGGCCAGGCGGAGACAGCCCACGCAAGCCTGAGGCGGGTGCAGTCGGTGCCATCCCCAGGGGACGAAGGGACAGCCGCGGCCTCAGCGCGGCCTCGGGAAGAGGGAAAGAAGCAGCAGTGACCGTTATTACCACAGACGGCCCCTGGCCGGAGCCCCTCCTTCCGCGGGGCTTCTGGAGACGCCGCTCTTTCCCCGCACGGCTGCTAACGGCACCCGCGTTAAGGAAGCGCATTGCAGGGCCAGCGTGCTCTGCCTGCCTTTACGACAGGGCTTGGGGGTGACCTGGGGCTACGCGACAGGCCTCAGGGGAGGTGCTGGAGCTGGGGGCGGCTGCACGGAGCGACCGGGGCCGGGGGAGGCTCAAGAGGAGCTCTGGCGACGTGGCGGGTGCCTGCCCCCTTCCCCTCTCCCCTTCTGCCAGCTCCCGGGTAACTAACTCCCTGGGGCTGCCCTGACCAGGCTCGCCTCCGGCAGGCCAGAAGCCTCCCGTCCCGCCAGCCCCGGGCGGGCAGCGGGCAGGAGGCACCCCCGCACCCGCCGAAGGGGCTCGTTCGCCTCACCCGGTGGTCCTGGCCCTCACCCACCGCAGGGAATCGCGCCCGGCACGCTGCCGTGCTGCAGCAGAGGCGGCGGCGACGCTGCAGCGCACCTGTGCGGTGCCGGTGCTGCAGTTCTGCGCTTCGACCACGAGGAGGCGGCAGCACCGGGCAGGACACGGCACCGCACCGCAGCATCGCGCTGCCGTTACCGGCGGACGGCAGCGTGGAGCGCGGGGGCGGCACCGCGCGTGCGCGGCTCCCCAGCTGCAGTACCGCCTTGTGGTCGCCGGGCGGCAGCATCCCCTTAACGATCCTTTTCTGAGCATCAGCGGGATGAGCAATAACTTGACAGCTCAGCCCAGCTTAGACCACCCAAAGGCGGTAACTACGTACTGGGGGTACAGGGCTTATCTGCGTTGCCTCCGTACCAGAAAGCACCGAAGTACTTGGAGCATTTCCGTCCTCGGCATTTGACCGCTTTAAAAGTCTGGTGGTTGCTTCCGTCCCTCCCGCCACCCCCCATAACTCAGGGAGGAGGAGCAGCACAGGGAACCTGCAGAACAGGTGAGGTTTTGCCCCGGGGCAAGCCCCAGGGGTTGCTGTATCGGTCTGCGTGTAGCGTCAGGGTTGCGGGAGTGACAGCAGCGAGTCAACAAATGCCAGCAAGAGATTTAAAAAATAAAGCAATGCAGTTGACATCCTGAAGGCAGGCCAGAAGAGACAAAAAGGTGCTTTGTCCCAGAGGGGCAGCTCTGTTTAGAGAAAACAGCGTGTCTGAGCAAACCAGATGCAAGTGGCTGATCTGCAAATGAGCAATACACTGGTTAGCCTTGGGCTTTTTGTGGTGTTTGCATCTTCCCTCGCCTCTATGCTATCAGCACGCTGTTCTCCTAACCCTGCATACGCACAAGGCTTCCTGTGCAGGCCTTGTCACTTAGATAAGAGACACTGCACAGTGTTACTTACCACCCCGCCCTCCAGCGTGCAAAGTAATTAGACATATGAAGCAGGGAAAGCAAAGAGGCATGTTGGTATATTAGATACCCTTAGCAGATGACCACAGAGCCCTGGAGGTTCCATCATTGCTCTGTACAGGAGCATAGCTCTGCACTCCATGCCGCTCCCACCAGCAAGCATCACAGTTGCACTTTGCTGCCTGCAACACTCAATACTCAGTAGGCTGGATGGGCCGTTCTGCCAATGCGTCAGGTGAGCAGCTCAGTTCCTTTAGCTGCCTACTTTGCCTCCTTAAAACAAACACTTCAACATTCGGTTTCTTTAATTCAGACCCCTCTAAATCTCCTGGCCTGCAAGCCATTTTCAGCTAG
>VYZV01014473.1:0-12212 GCA_013401275.1 Pandion haliaetus | reverse complement strand
TCCTGTGATTCTTTGACTGGCTGTCAGACGTCCTGGCACCATAGTGTATCTTTTTTAAAGCTCGTTGCTCTTTTGGCTGGCTGACAACAGGTAGCTTTGGATTGCTAGAAAGTACATTCGGGTGCTGTCTTGTGACACTGGTAGGCTGTCAACATCATATGATTTGACCATGGTTTGCAAGTGGCAATAGCAGCTTTCCTTTGTGTAGATCAGGTGCCATCTTACAAGTGTAACTGGATGAGTATTGATCAGCATTCCCAAACTTACTTTTATTGAGTACCATTGGCAGTTGTTACCACCAGTAGTGTCGCATGGTTACAAACGGCTGTCTAAGGGCTCAGAGGACAACTGCCTTTTGGCTGAGTGACTAAGCTGGGTAGACTCTTGAGTAACTTTCTGCTGGTGGAAAGGAGGGAATATAGAAATGTTCCAATAAAAATGGGAGAGAAGCTGTCAAAGATGAAGGCCTGAACATGCATTGGAGGACTTGATTCAGAAGTGATCTTTCAGTGCATTGTAGAGATAAATGATGAGGGCTGCACAGTGACAGCTGAGTCGGTTTGGGGTCACCATCTGTTTTTCTGTGCAGGCTTCTTTGGAGATGCATCTGGTGATGCTTATTCAGAATTCATGAAAGCTGCCAACAACCTAAGAGATAACTACCGTTTTGCACACACCACTGAGGACCAGTTGGTGCAGAAGTATGAGGAAGACAGAGAGTAAGTTACTTGTCTCAATAACAAGAAATCTCTGTGTTATCTGGAACAAATGCATGGATTCCAGTTGTTAACTGGATTCACTTTCTGAACGTAGCTTAAGTTCTTGTTTCTTCCCCACCTGCCAGTGGCGTATCTTTTTTAGCTCTTTGGAATTGAGATAGAAAGGTACAAATGGTTGCAGGCTCTGGAGGCTTGGCATCTGCCTCTGGGTGGGAAGTATCTCAACAGAGGCGTTTTGCTTCCCCATTGCTTGTTATGGTGGGGTTTTTTGTTTCTCATTGTGGCCTGTCTGAATAATGGAGGAGGGTCTGACAGATCTAATGCAGTAGTGCCACCAAGAGACTGGATAGTCTTGTTGAAGCTATGAACAGTGAAAGTGGGATAGTCACTGGAGACTGGGTTCTTTCCTTATCTAGCTGCCATCCTTGGAAACCCAGGGATGCTTTAAACTAATTCATTATACCTGTTCCTCTCAGGGGTATAGTCTTATTCCGTCCTCCACGCCTGACAAACAAGTTTGAGGACAGCTCCATCAAGTACACAGAAGACAAAATCACCAGTGGAAAGATCAAGAAATTCGTCCAGGAGAACATGTGAGTGATTTCTCACCAGAGAACGTGATTGATGGGCCCCAGTTGGATTTGGCCCTGTCAGAACTTGTCTTCTGTAGCTGGCATTGCTGCCGCTTCCTCCTTAGTGTCCAAGAGAGCTGTCTTGCCCGCACTGTCTCCTTTGGGGACCACCTTCTTTCTGGAAGTCCTGGCATGGCTGTTTGCGTTTACTCTCCATATTCTAACAACCACACTTCTGTTTAAAAACTGAACTTCCTGAGAAGTCTGCCAGCTTTGGCCTTACTTAGGTCAGATACAGCCACTGACGTGGCTAGAGATGGAGATTTGACTTTGAGTAACGTGGTGCCTGAATGAGCAAAGTGTTTCTTCCTTGGGTCTTACTGGTCGCTGGCATTTAACATTCATGGGTGGGAAACAAGAGTGTGCTGCATCAAGCCCATTCCTGGGAGGTGATGGGTTCTGGGGCGTGAAACTGGAGCTGCTAACATCTGTCTAATTGATAGCTTTGGCATCTGCCCACACATGACCGAAGACAACAAAGATTTAATCCAGGGGAAGGACTTGTTGGTGGCATACTATGACGTGGACTATGAGAAGAATGCAAAGGGCTCCAACTACTGGCGCAACAGGTACACAGCGGCGGAGGTTAATCAGACTCTCTCCCTTATTCCTTGTATCAGTGCTATTCCATGGCTCAGTTTCTCCTATTGTTCGTATGTGAATTCTTCTCTCCCAGAAAGCTTCCAGCTGAGTTTCTAATTGGAACTATTGGAGTGGCTGCTGCCTGCAGAGCCTGAAGCATGCAATATGTGTGTCCTTTGAAACCCCACCTGCTTGCTTTTGGATCCCTAGTCCTTAGGCATGAACTTCCTTACTGGTGCTCTGTGGGATTCTATCTTCTGTATTCCCCAGTGCCTGAGACCCTGGTGGTCATGCTGTCGGGTGGAGAATGAAAGCACGCAACATTTGCACAGGCCTCATTCACAATAGATACCAGCTTACTCTTGCTTCTCAACACCATTTCTGTAGGACTTGCCTATGCAGAACACAGCATGACATTGAATTCCTTGTCCAGTGTGCACTTCAACTAGAAGGGTGTTAGGTCATGTGGAAGAAAATGTTCCAAAAAATCATGCTTTGTGTTTTGGTTTTTTTGTTGGTGTTTTTTTTTCCCCTCAGGGTTATGATGATTGCAAAGAAGTTCTTAGATGCTGGCCACAAACTGTCTTTTGCTGTTGCTAGTCGGAAAACCTTTGGCCATGAGCTTTCAGAGTTTGGTCTAGACAGCAGCGTGGGTGAGGCTCCAGTTGTTGCCATCAGAACTGCTAAAGGAGATAAATACGTCATGCAGGAAGAATTCTCGTAAGTTTTTGAATTTGGCAGAGTTGCCTCTTGCTTGATGGACTCTGGTCTGGGGGTCTGTGACCAGATCATACTTCCTTAGCTTGGAGAAAACGGGAAAGCTGGCTGTTCCAGCTGGAAGAAACGATTGCTGGGTCAAAAAGGTTCCTACTCATGTGTTTTCCTGTTCTCTAGAGAGCTTGCAGCCCTTCCTGTTACACTAAGGTGGAGAATTTAATTCAAGGTATTCAAGTGTCTGGTTAGGAACTAAGATGCATTAAAAGGCAGAGGAAATAGTTGTACCTTTCTTCTTGAAAAAAGAAGGGTGCTGGAAGGTCTAAAACTTCAAATGGGATGTGCATCCAGCCTCCTGTCAAAACTCTTAAGAGCATCTTTGCATTTGTTCTGGGGTCTTCTAAGCCAGCCCCAGACTGATGCTCTCAGAGATGCAGGTGGCATCTGTTCTGTGGGTGGAAGGAGCTTAAATCAGCCTTGAAAGTTTTCCCCTCTCATCCTGTATGTGTGATGATGGCTGTAAAACTCACTTCACTTCCAGCCGTGATGGAAAGGCTCTGGAGAGATTCCTGCAAGATTACTTCGATGGAAACTTGAAAAAGTATCTGAAATCAGAGCCTGTCCCTGAAAGCAATGATGGCCCTGTGAAGGTGAGTGCCGCATCAAGCGCAGCAGCAGCTCCTACCGGTGGATGTAGAAACACTGTTCAGCAGCAGCTTCTAGTCATATGCCAGTATCCCATGCCGCGAGTGCTGTGTTGTAGCATCTTGAGAAGTCTCTGCGGTGATAGATGGAAGAAGAGTTCACTCGCTTGTTGTATTGCAGTTTTCTGAGCCAAGGGAGAAATGCAGCTTGCCGTTTTGATTCCGTTTTGTTCTCTCGGCATTGTAACTGCTGCTTGAGCACACTAGTGATGTGCTCGGCAAGTGCAGGATCATCCAGATTTACAGGGATTGTGCAAAGGCCTGCTGCCTTGGCTTGTGCTCCCTCATGGCATGGCGGTTGTGACTGCGCTGTTTTTAAGGAGTTACATGTTCATCTCATCGCTGGGGG
Source organism: Pandion haliaetus (assembly GCA_013401275.1). Taxonomy (NCBI): domain Eukaryota; kingdom Metazoa; phylum Chordata; class Aves; order Accipitriformes; family Pandionidae; genus Pandion; species Pandion haliaetus. The sequence goes on along the minus strand of VYZV01014473.1, from coordinate 8,512 downwards.
AGGTAGTGTGGTATGACTCTTACCTTCCATCCGTCCCGGTAAATTCTGCCCTGAATGAAAGCGTTCCATGGCCTGGCTTTATGGTGAGGGCCTTGTAGGGGAGTGGAAGGCAGTGCTTGTGTTTGTGTGGATGGGCATGGCCTCAGCCAGCCTTGCTAGACTGATTCCTCAGCCTGGAACTTGCTGGGATTAAAAAGAAATTATTTTGTCTTCCTCCTGGGAAGATACCAGATGCAAACCTCACTTGCAGGTAGTGCTGTTACCTTATGACAGGTTTTTACCTGCAAGCTGAGGCTGTTACAGTTTGGTGAAGAATTGTGTGTTTGGTCATTTTGCGGCTTGCTGTGTAGGTGCAGTGTGACTCTTGCTGTGGGAGGGCCTGGCTTTCTTGGGCAGAGTGTTTGGAGCATGTCATGTTATAGCCTCACTCTTGACTTAGAAAAAACTAACTTCTGTGATCAAATGTTATCAGGTGGTGGTTGCTGAGAACTTTGATGAAATTGTTAATGCAGAAGACAAAGATGTCCTGATAGAGTTTTACGCACCCTGGTGTGGCCATTGCAAGAATCTGGAGCCCAAATACAAAGAATTGGGGGAGAAGGTAGGTCTGGGACTCTGTTGCAAATGCAAACTAGGATTTTGCAGCAGAAAACAATCCTGCAGGTTCTGTCTGTCTAGCCTTTACGATAACGGCATAATTTTGCCTTCCTGAGGACTAGTGAGTTCTGGCATCTCCTGTGAGTGCAGAAGTACATTAGCAGGATCCGGACCATGGTAGCAACCACACTAGCAGGTTTAGCCTGTGCCCTTTGCTGTGGGACATAAATATTCCCTGATTCAGTGACTGTCCTCAACTGCCAAAGCTCCTTTTTGGGTCTTTTCCCTCTGCGTGATTATAGTTTCCCATGTGGTAAAGGATAATACTGCCCTGCACACTTTCACGACTGGAGGAAATAAATCTGTTCTCCCGGATCTGACCAGGCTTTTGCTGTTTGGCCATCAGGCACGCCTCCTTCCTGAGCACTGCATAGTCTCACAGATCACTTTTTAAGATGGAAGGTAAGCATTCTCTGGAAGTTACACCAGACCAATTCAGCAGGTACCACTGGGAGATGCGTGCTACATACAGCTGGCTGAGGAGAGACTTTGTTCCCGGTGCCCCTGTTGAGGCAGAAGTAGACAGCTCGGAAGAAATTTGCTCGCTCTTTAGCATACCACGTACACTGTCCTCTGACATCACTGCATCACTATCTTAGGTGTTGATCGGTGAGGTCCTGGCCTTAACTGTTAGGGATCGGTTACTAATAAGCTTTTTCTATCAACAGCTCAGTAAAGACCCCAATATTATCATTGCCAAAATGGATGCTACAGCCAATGATGTGCCTTCTCCATATGAAGTCAGAGGGTAGGTCTTACTGTTGTTACACCACTGTGTCAGTGGATGAGTTGAAGCTTCTGTCTCTGACCGGCAGCCGCAACAGAAGAGCTGAAAGTCTCCGGGGAAGGACGGGTGGGGGTGATTGGCATGTGATTGCTAGGCATTTGCTTAGTGTGAAGAAATCAAGAGTGAAAACAAAGGACATTCATCTGCCTTGCTTCTCTGGGATTCTGGTGTCTTGGCTATGCCTGGAGGCCTGTCTTGCTGCTTTTGAATCTGCTGCAATTCTGTTCTTGGCAGTGTAAAAACAATGCTGGGCTCGCTTTTCTGAAAACGGTTTAGCGAGCAAACTTGGACGTAGTTGAGCTCAGCCAACTCTGTGGACATGGCCAGGCGTTTGGAGGCCACACTTGCTGGCTTAAGAGCTGCTGAAACTCACTGTGTTAAGCCAGGGGGATGCAGGGTGCGAGTCGCTTTCGTGAGGGCTAGCTTGCTGGTCTGAAAGAAAGTGGAGCACTTTGGGAGCTCAGATGTCTGTTCTCTCTCCCCAGCTTCCCCACCATCTATTTTGCTCCAGCTGGCAAGAAGCAGAGTCCAAAGAAGTATGAGGTGAGTCTTTGGTGCTCTTGCTGCTTTGTATAGAAGTGAAATAGCATCCAGGTGTCCAAATAATGCCGAGCCTCTTTGGAGGTGCGGGTGGCGCTCTGTCCCATTAGTTACCCTGGTAATGCCCCCAGTGGTACCTGCTGGGAATGTTCTGCTGTATGCTGCAGGCCCACGGGGAGAGCTCTGCTGGCAGTCACCTTGGCCCCTCGCTTGGCACCTGAACACCACCCCCAGCGAAGGGGAAGCCCACAGGGAGTACAGGCACTGCCTTACTGTCTTGTGCTTTCTGCAGGGCGGCAGAGAAGTGAGTGACTTCATTAGCTACTTGAAGCGGGAGGCAACCAACACTCCCGTGCTGCAGGAGGAAGATAAAACCAAGAAATCCAAGAAGAAGGTGAAGGAGGATTTGTAAAGTACCCACTTGCCATCTTGTCAGGATGAGCTCTGTGTGAATTGGGGGAAGCACTGGGCAGACTGGGGCCAGTTCTGGGTTGTGGAGAGCCAGTGACCATGTGGGCCAAGAGGACCCAGCTGCTGTATCTAGTTCTGTTTAATTTCCTGCCGTCTCTTAGCTGCACTGTTGTGGGGCTCCCCAGACTGGTTTGTTTTGTGGTTTGGGAGGGGGTGGGGGGTAGGGTTATTTTCTAATTTTTTTTGTACATTTGGAGAAGTGAAACAATAAAATTACCCCCTTAAGACCAAGTGTCCCTGTCCTGTGGAGACCTGTCACACCTGACACCAGGATCCTGCTCTTCATAGGCAGCAACTTCCTACTGTGAGTCTAGTTTCCTTCAGTGAGCCTTTAGAAGTCTGTTTGTAAATACTAAGCTCAGCCTCTAGCCTGTTCTTCCTCAGGTAAGGAGAGTCCTTCCAGAACATAGTAGCAGCAGCTGGCCCAATGTGCTGTGCTTCAGGTGCTACATTTATGTAGGTGGTGGGCTTATGGACTCGGTCACAAATGCTTTTGCTGTCTGTGTGCTGCCTCAGCAAGTTTAGAGGTATGTGGTACTTAATGTGACTGTTGCATCTAGAGAAGCGCAGGCATACAGAGCAGTGTCGCATAGGGCTTGCTCAGCAGCATACAAGCAGCAGGAATAAATCAGCTTTTAAGCTGGTGAAAGAGTAGTCGAGCGTAGGGGAGGAGTGCTACTAACCACATGCTCAGCCCAAATGCAGGTGGGGCCAGTACTGAGGGTGTTTCTCACAGCCAGTAGGCTTGTCTGTGGCTTCTGTGTGGTTAGGACAGTTAAGACCAGTTAATTTTAAGATCATTACTTCTCTTGGTAGAACGCAGGCTGGTAGCTGTGGCTTTCTCTTCAGGAGGAGAAGACTAGGATCCTGTGCTGCAGTCGGAAGGTGTGGGCTGTGACTGACGTCTCGGGGTACAGGCAGTCCTAACTTCCTTTGGCCCAGAATGTGCTGACTGGGGAGGGCAGGAGCAAGACGGTGGGTGGACAGACATGGGCTGTTGCCCCTGCTGTCTGCATTTCTTGGGCTGCATGTGCTTTGAAGTGAGGATCAGTAGACTTGTAAGGCACTGCTGTGCTGCAGCAGTTACCATGGTAAGAGCCAGTGCTTGCTTTCTCTGTGGATTCCTCCCCCACAAGTCCAAAGGCTGTGTACCAATTATTTGTTGCTGCTGCAATTCTCCAGGTACAGTAGATCATACAACGCCTAGCACATGGTTCTGCGTCTACAGCAGCTATGCAGTACAAGAATTTCTTTCCCAGCTACATCGTTATCTTAAACTGCATCTACCTTCTGCACTCTGCTGGCTAGCAGGTGCTCCAGACATCAAGGCATCTTGCGGGGGGGGAGCATATATGTGACATTGAGTGGTCTTTGTGCCTCAGGCTGGCAGGACCCCTGCAGCTGGCTGCAGATTTGAGATGCTAGTGCAAGGAACAGGAATACAACAGGCACTATTCTGACTGCTGCCAAGTACCTTCTATAAAAGCAAACTGGAGCACTGTGGCCTTAATGAGTACTGCCCTGTGTCAGGCAAGGGAGAGCCAGGGGAAGCTTTTCCGATCCTCGCTTTGCTCCCTCGTTTGTGACTTCAGACCTGGTGGCAGCTGGGCCCTAAGCATGAGTTAAGTCCTTCAGCGTGTTTGGCCCAGAGCCCTCTCTTGTTAAGCATTGGTGCCGTCGCGCGGACCAGTGAGGGTGAAGTAAGCACAGGCTTGGGGAAGCTTTCTGGCAAGAGGGACAAAGGGTGTGAGCAAGGGAATTGTGCTGGGGAGTGGTGGTGGCTGCCCAGGTACCCCTTACTGTGTGCTGCAATTAAAATGAAGTTAATGAGGCTTCAGGTGAGGAGAAGCAGACATCTGAGGAAGGATTCATAGGTTAACTCAGCAAACATGATTGACGCAGGCCTCGCTTTCAGCAGGAGACCTGCATGGAAGGCTGGCCCAACCCTGTGAGGGGGCAGCCACCCCCCAAAGGTTTAAGTAACTCATCCACGAGGGTTGGCTCAGGCCTCAGCAGAGCGTCGCTGAGTGCCCAGCTCTGCCTCTCCTCTGCAGCCAAGGCCTCCTGCTCTCCTGCAGGGAGCAGAAAACCAGCTGGAGCAGCGCAGCAGCCAGCCTGTACAGTAGCTGCACCTCGGCTGTGGGGCACTGGAGGAAGCACTGATGGCAGCGGGGCACTCCTGAACCTTGTCCTTAAATCTCATGCACCCTCAGGGATCTGCTTCCTCCACCACTTCAGGGACAGGTTCTGATAAGCAAGGAAATAAAGAATTGCAGCAGTGGTTTGCCTAGGAGCTCCCACTTCCTTCAAACTGTAAGGCTTTTGATGTGAGACAGCTTCTGGTGGAGGTACTCACAATGCTGCTTCTCCTGCNGGGGGGAATGCATCAGCTATGGGAGGGAACCCAGTCCCTGCCCTGCATCCAGCCTCACTTTCTTGAAGTGGCTGTGCTCGTGCACAGTTGTAGCTTCAAGTGCCTGAAACCCAGAAGCAGTGGGTGAGCGGAACCGGAGCACGCCTGTGTTGTGCCATTGTGCCCCAGGTATCCCACTTGCCTTGCGCTCCTCCGTTCCTTGTTCAACATCTTCATTTTGGCTCCCAGTTGAATGAATTTCCGGCTCACGTTACCAATGCGAGTGTGCGGATTGCAGTGCTCCGTGTAGTCTGCACCAAAAGCTGCCTCGTAAGCTCTGCACTGCTCCGCTGAGCAGATGGCACGGTATTTCCTGCCGTGACCAGAAACTTGTTCTCCCTGGGCCCGCAAGACCTCTGCAGCAGAGCAGAGCCCTCGCTCTTGATGGGGCAGGGGGCTGGTGGTGCTATGTCATCTTGCCGAGGCCCTTAGCGCGAGGGGCAGCACGCAGGCAGGGCTGTGACCTGGCTATGACCGCCCGATGCTGTGGGGCTGGGCCAAATTACACTAAGCAACAGGGAACCCCACAGCAGTGAGGGCCAAGCTCTCTTACCGCAAGTAATCTGGGATCTCTGCTAAGGAGGAGCTGCTAGCCTAGGACCTGGCACCTGGTAAGGAGCAGAAGATCATGAGGGTTATAAAAGCTGTCTGGAGCACCTCTCCTCCACCTTGGCCAGGACCTCTCCTGCCCCTGGGCTCTCTGGAAGGCCCCTTCTCCGAAGCCAAGCTTGCAGTCATATGGATCTGGTGGACGTAGAGCCCCTGGCCCACCAGGGAGATCCCAGGGGCCTCCTGGGGACCCCCAGGGGATGGTGGCATGCAAGGTGTGGGGACTGCCCTGCTCAGCCATGCAGCTGCAGCAGAGATGGCCTCAGGCCATGAGGCTGGGTGGTTCACCCAGGCTTGCACTGTCCCCATATTTGCCCATGCCTCCCAGCCAAAGCCTCTCTGCTTGCCCGGAGTCCTGGTTTGAGCCACCCACCTCCTCCCAGGGCACCCTGGGGTCTGGTCCAGCTTCTGCATGAGGTGGCAGGGCCGTGCACCCTGGGGCTGTCCCTGGCTGCTTGCCCCAGGCACCCCTCACCTCTGGGGGCAGAGAGGTGCTGCTCCGGGCAGGGGCACTCTTCTCCCCATCATCGCCTGCCTCCTCCTCGCTCTCGGGGCTCTCCAGCTACCCAGCACGGCTGCTGGGGGCAGAGGCCCAGCTTGCTGCTGGCCCCGTGCTGCCGGGTGGCCTGTGCTGAGTGTCTGTGGGCAGCTCCAGACCTCTTGCTGGCTCTCACATCTGAGAAATCCAGCAGCGCCAGGCGCTTCTGAAAGACGAACTCGCTCTGCCACAGGCCTGTGCTGGGACCCGGTGCTGCAGGGTCCCCCACCAGCTTCAGCCCACGCAGCCCAGGGCTGCTGCATCCCTCACTTCACATCAGTGCTCAGGCGTGCCCTGTCCTTTGGGCTGTACGGGGGGTGTCACGGCAGGGCCAGTGCCCCCACTGCTGCACCGTGCCTGGCGTTGGCTGGGACACAAGGCAGGGGCAGAGTCCAGAGCTCAGAGCTTTTGGGCTGGGGCGTGAGGGGGGGTTTGGTGGGAAGGAGGCACAGAGAGGAAGTAGCCCGATTCGGGAAGCAGCGGCACTGAACTGGGCTCTCCCCACCCATGCCCCCCTGCTGCTGGAGCTCATGAGCACCTACCACCCCCAGAAGGTTTCTGCCGGTGGCCTGAGGGGAGCCATACTCTGGAGGCTGCTGCAGAGGCACCAGAAAGGATGGGGCCAAGGGTCTGTGGTCCTGGCTCCTGGGGCACAAGAGACAGTAGAGAACAGAGACCAAGGCTGGGGAAAGTGTCTCCCAAATGCCAAGTGCCTGGGCAGCAGAGGGGTCCAGTCTTGCCTGAAGAGTGCTGAGTACCCAGGAGTAAATGCATCGTGCCTGTGGCCGGACCCCGGCAGCGACCAAGCACCCCCTGATCCCGCCGCTCTCACTGCTGCTTGCCCCAGGGCCCCTGCTCTACCTGTGCAGCAGCAGGGCAGTCTGCTGCTGCTTCTGGGCCGTGTCCCCTGGTGAGTTCTCCCGCACCACGGTCCCCTTCAGGGGGTAGCAGCAGGCAGCCGGCTCCAGCTCTGCGACCTGGGGGGGGGAGAGCAGCCAGATGGGCATGCTGCAGCACTCTCGCACCCGAGCAGGCACCGCAGCCGGCACCCTCACCTCCTCCAGCACTGCCAGCAGCCATGCCCCGCCGTGCCTGCCCACCGGCCTCCCCTCCAGCCGCTGCAGGAGTTCATGCTTGCGACAGGGCGGCAGGGCCCGGGGCCAAAGCAGGCTTTGAAGAGATGCCCTGGCGCTGGCTGTTGCAGGTCCGTGGTTTCTGCTCTCCAGGACATGGCAGACAGAGCCCTTCCCTGGCAAGCCGGTCACGCCAGCCTTGGGAGCCATGATGCCTTTGCCTGTGGACACATCGGGACAGAATGGGGTCAGCCCCAGAGAAGAATCACACCAGGTTCTGCTTTCCTCCCCCATCAGTCCTGGCACACAGCCCCCTGAGCCCCTGCACCCCCAGCCTGCCATGGCTGCCCCCCCCGCCCCCCGAGCTGATGGGACAGGGACACTGTACAGCTCTCCTGGTGCTGCTGCTGCCTCCTGCTCACTGGTGCAGCCCGAGACCCCCAGATGTGCGGAGCCGCTGCCCTGGCCATGGCAAGCAGCGGCCGCTGCATCCCAGGGCCAGCTGGTCCTGGAGAAGGCAGCACTGTCACCCCAGGGGGAGAGCAGGGCCCCCGCAGCCAGCAAACCCCAGCCTGGCAGGGGGCAGAGGCTCAGCACCCACTGTCATTTGGGCCAGGGCCACCCACGACACGCCACTAACCGGAGCCAAGCACAGCTGGATCAGGCTCAACAACTGCTCTGCTGCAGGACTCCTTCTCCAGGGACGCAGGCTTCCGCAGCGCTGGGGAGCTGCTGCCCCAGGCACAGACTGTGATTTTTCTCCTGGATGCTGCCCAGGCCGTCCAGCCGGCCCTGACCTAGCCTGGGAGAAGACAACACCTCCTGCCAGCCGAGCCCAGCCTGCCCCCCGGCCCCATGCAATGCCCAGAGAAGGCCCTGCAAGGCGGGCACCCCGAGCGAGCAAGGGAGGAGGGAGTCTGTCCCCAGCCTCCAAAGGCCCCATCTCCGGGGCTGCCGCTGCCCCGGCACTCTGGATGCCCCTACAGGGACCGGGAGCGTGGGGTGCTGAGAGCTCGGGGAGGGTGTCGGGGGCTTCTAGACCCCGAAAGCACCGGGCGGCGCGGCCGGGGCCATCGGGGACCGCGAGGAGAGCGGGAGCGAACCCGACTGGTGGGAGCCGGCACCCCGGGGCAGCGCTCCCACCCTTCCACGGCCCCGCCAGCGGGAGCAGGGCTGGGGCTCACCCCGAGGCGGTGCCGCCGGCGCAGCCCCGAGCCCTGAGGGACCGGAGGGCCGGCGACCGGGCCCGTGGGGGCCCGGTAGGCTCACCGGGGCCCGGCCAGCCGCACACACTCGAAGCTGGCCCCTCGTTCGTCCCGGCTGCAGCGGGAGAGGGAGAAGGCGAAGAGCCGCGGGGGGGTCCCGGGGCCTCCCGGCACCGTCAGGCACGGCCGGCGGGACGGGCCGTCAGGGCCGCGGCCCCC
>VYZV01014466.1:42366-52927 GCA_013401275.1 Pandion haliaetus | reverse complement strand
AAGGGCACACAATTGTGAGACTACTGCCAGCAACATGCTGTGTGCAAGCTTTTTTTAATTTTTTTTTTTTTTAATTTTCATGTTATGGAGTCCTATTCTTCATAGGGAATATGCAGGTGGAGACATCTATTAATTCAGCCAGTTTTAATCAGTCAGTTGAAGCTACTTGTAAATCATACCATCTATGTTAACCACAGTGAATAAAATAATCATTCTTCTATCCATTTTATAAAGATGGAGTAGAGGGACTACTTATCCGTTTTCTAATAAAAGCAGTAGGTTGTATTTTATTATGTTGTAAGTTGCAGGTGCAGTAAAGTTAATGGTATAATGACATTGTAAATTTTACATCAATAGATAATTTATCCTGAAAACCTTATTGTCTATAATTTTGATCATGTTTGCTTTTAACTACCCTTTCCCCAGAAACGCAGCAGAGAATAATTCAAAACGGAGAGTCTTCTCAAACTTGTCCTACCCCTATGCCTCAAAGTTTAGAAATGATAAAGCAAAGTGACTTGCAGAACAAATTACTGGGAAAGACTGATAATTGTATATATTACCTTAACTCTAGGTGAAAAGAATGACAGAACAAAATATGCTCTGCTGTTAATAAGTTAGGGTCTATGCTGTATAGTACCTAGCCTGCAACTTCACTATCATTTAAGTGGGAATACTGATTCAGCCTCAGACAATTACCCCATAAACAAAATAGAAAGAGATTTTTAAGTTTTGTCTTGTTCTTACTCTAAGTTGCTCAACGATTGTGTCCACCAGCGTGAGTTTGTGAGCACATACATATTTGTCCTACCTGTAATATTTTTATAAATCTGTAAACAGTAGAATTTTGGGGGCATGACAAGCATAACACGAAAAGCTAAACAATATTGATCACACTCACAGTCAGTGTAATCAGAGTCTCTATTTGGATCAATGTGTTACAAGTAGCTGTTATCATCATCCTTCAGATATTACATGACCTTGAGATATATAAGGTGTAATCGTCAGGGTTCCAAAACATCTTATTGAGCAAACATGCGTAATCTGGCCTGATGCCATGAGAATAATAAGTAAAAATCATAATTCAAAAAATCCCCCTCATTTTGCAAGCATGCAGCTGACAAAAATGGCAGGTGTGTGATTAGTATAAACATTTCAGCTCTATTCTAGCCAATAAGCCCAGGGTCAGGTATTTCTTCAAGTCCATAAATAAATAAGCAGTTAATGTTGCTAGTTGTCTAATTAGCTCAGTGGGAAAATCTTCGAATGTGTAGTGGTAGCAGGGCCAGAAGCTGATAAATGACAGGGAAAATTTTAATGCTACTTTGTATTGTAGCAACAATTTTTTCTGATATAATTCTGAATATAGAAATGTTGCTTTTTTATGTGTGTGATGTTAACATGGGAATAAGGAGAAACACCTCGTTAGCATTCTTTTTCAACTCAGAAGCCCTCTATTTCGTCGTAAATGTAATGGTATGAACAGAAATGAGACTTGTTTACCCACACTTTCCTGGCAATTTAACTGAGAGGGCTCTTTATGTGCAGGAGCACTATGTACAGTCCCCTTTAGACATTCAGTTCATGACGACTGAGTTATCATTGCAAGTTATTGAATAGTCAATGATGCAAAAATGAGTACAGAGTAAGAGAATCAAGGATTTCCAGCTCAGTGTACATAAGCCAGCAACACCTACCAGACAGTAGTTATTTTCTTTTGCAACCCTCTGGGATCAGACCCAAAGACCTAGAGGTAAAGGGTTTTCTTTTGACCAGTTCATGTCCTCTGTGCCATCTTGTCCTTTTTTGAGCAGGAAGTTAGCACGTGTCAGCAAACAGTGGAACTTGGCTTTGCTCTTAATCTTCAAGCAAAGTTTTTTTTAAGTAAACTGTAACAGCACAAGTATCAATCCTGTGTAAATCCAGTAGGTCTCACATCAGTCTTCAATCTGGAAGTGTGCATGTTTCCCTAAACCTTAAAAATGTGTAGCTGGTTCAAGCTCATGTCTTTACTTGATTGATCCACAGTCATGGTGTAACAGTTATCAATAGAAAATGATTAGTCTGGGAAGTTTGATTGTTGCTTAATTCTGATTGTGCATTTTCATGCTATACAACAGCACACACATCTTTTCTCTGCAGTTCTCATTTCCTCAGACACTTAAAATTAAGGAAATCCAAAGGAATAATAACACTGTAAATTTAAATATGCTCTATGGCTTGTGATTGGTTTTGAATAGGAAAAATAGTAACATTTTTCCCTTACATGACAATGTTCTACCTGATAGCTGTGCCTCCTGTGCCAGCACTTGAGAAGCACCTGAAGCTGCAGGAAGTGCAGAGTGCCCTCTCCTGGGTTAGGAAATCATCCTGTGAACCAAGCAGCGCAGGGCCCACGGCACCTTTGCTAGGGAGGGACATGTGATTACTATTCCCATTTATGCTGGTACCCGAAGGGGTAGGTTTTCTCTGTTTCAGTAGACATCCCAGCTGTGAGCCAAGACCCTCTGTCTTATTTGTGTCTTGCATGAGCTCAATAAAAAAAATGTTTTTTACAGACTAACTCTTACTCTTTAGAAAGTTTCATCTTTTTTTGCTATAATTACGGTAATAGAATATTTTCCAGGCCACTCTAGTCAGTCCACAGCTCATTCAAAACATATTATTTACATATTACTTAACCAAGTTACAAGTATGTAGAGATTTAGATGGGATTGATAACATTTTTCTCCATTTTCTGGATTCTTTTGTCCTCGTGTTTCATTTGGACTGATCCCAGTGAGTTACAAAACATAGATCTGACTGTTCCCTTTCAACTAGTTCAGGTTTACTTTGAGTCCTTTTCAGCTTGTAATATTTATGGCCATGATCAATTACAGATATGCAAGATGATCAAGCCCTGGGCTGATCTGATATAGCCCAAGAGATCTGATTCCACATATTTCCTATATCTTTCAGAAAGTTTTCATGCATTACTCTTATGTCCGTTGTCTGAATCTCTTTTCTCTAAATAGAGCTAGTTCTTCCTTACCTTGCATGGAATGCTGCCAAGTAAAAACTGCACTGATTATTGTAATATATTCAAATACCATGATAGGAAGTGCCATAAAAGCATCAAAATTGACCCTGCAGTTTATTTTATTTTATGGAATCTGGAGAATGGAAGAATAATGTCCTCATTTTTATTTAAAGACTGTATATGAATGTTGTAATGCTTTCTGTGAATTAGTTGCCATTCTTCATGCAGTTTAGCTTGACTGAATCTGCAATGAGAAGTAGGATCACTGTTGATAAGAACAGTCTTTTTTTTTTCATGTAACGCTAGGGCACAACTACCTCCCACTAATTTTCCATTAGCTTTACTGGGAGCGATTGATGTGCAAATAGTGCAGGCCTGAGTCTTTATGGAGTTTGTATATAGAAATTGGAAATCAGATATAGAAATCAAGTCTGCATTAGCACTGATTAAAATCATAAATACCAAGTGTTTTCTTATCAATCTACAATTATTTTTCAGCTCCAGTCCAAATATCATCTAATAAATGGACTGGACAATCCTACGGATTAAATAAACTCTGTACAATATACTTCCAAATGCCAGTCCTAACACTTCACTGGACATCCTTTAGATATGCCTTGTTTGTGAAGTCTTCAAATTAAGTTACATCATCAAAGTCAAGTATGACAGTTTTGTGAGATTACACTATTTTCCAAGGGGCCATGGAATCCTTTTCAAAAAGAAGCTGAATTTTGCATTGATGGGCTATATTGCAAAAGTGTGAATGGGTTTGGCCAGGAAGACAATGGCAGCTGACAACAGGAAAAGATAGCAAAAGGGAAACGAACCATGCCACAGAGGACAAACTGCCCTACAGGCTGCATGGTCTCCCACCTGGCTTCCCTTCTCCGCCACTAAATGGTTCCTTTTGAAACCTTTTCCCCTTGTAGCTTCTCCTCCATCACACAGCATCCTCTTTCTCACAGGGTTCTTCAGGTAGTAGCCTCAGGACTGCATACCAAATCCCCTCTTCCCCTCCATGGTACACTCTCTGAGTACCGTTTTGTTTTCTTCTGCCAGAATAAGGTTGTGTTTGGTGGGGTTTTTTTCTCATTTCTAACATGATGAGGGTCCTGTGACCCTCACCCACATTCAGACTCAATGTCTAATCCACCTGTAAACACCTTACACTCGTGTACCTCATCACTGTCCCATGGAGAAAGGAGCACCATCTCCCAGTAATTACCCTGCACATGTTCCTGATAGGTCTGGAGGAGGGAATCTAGTGGAATCAAAAGAGTCTCCTAACCAAGGAAAATTAGATTTTGATCAGATTCTTTGGATGAGAAAGGTGATGGGTGCACCAGCAGCAAGATCTACCATGTACTTCTAGGGGCACATTGTGTGACTGGTCCACCTGTTTCAAAAATGGCCTTGAAATACCTATTTCATAAGTCCTTAACTTCTGCATCGTGTAAGTTCTTCCCCTGCAAGTGCCAACTGTACGTGCCCTACGAGGAGAAGAGGTGTTATCTACAGAGTCAATGAAAAGCTTGACCACTGACATAGATAACAGGAACTTTGAGCACGTGCTCCATTACTCATAGCCCTAAGCCATCATTGCATCTATAAGTAGTAATAGAGCATTCTGATGGTAGTTAGTCATGAGTCTTTGCACTGTTCAGCAAGACTGGGAATTGAGCAGTTCTTGACAGATACCTTCAAAATCAGGTAATAGATTTGAGCTATTATATAAATAGAGGATGAGTGCTGAATATTAATTTAAATGGTATAGTTATTTGTGACTCATGTTCAGGTCAGAAACATGTTTGTGCCATGAAAATAGTCCATACAATAACTGATTCTTCAGTGAGCTCCATTTCTGTTATTTTGTATCTATTGTATATGTAGATGCACATATTTGCTTTACAAAAGGCTGTGGAGTACATATAGACCTCATTTATCAATGTATGTTAGGAAAAAAAAAACAAAACAGAAAGGATCTTGAGGTCTAGTGAGTTGCTGTCATAGCCTGCCATGTCTTCTCCATGTTGGGCTGGGAGGGCTAAAGGAATTGAAACCTCTCTTTGCTAACACTGCACATGTATTGATGTCTTTTAGATCCAATCATGTCCAACCCCTCCAACATAACCCCACTCACAAACTGTTCACTCTAGTTTTCAAAGCTCTTTAGGTTCCCTACTTCTCTATTCTTAGTAGAGCTTTGCTCCAAAACCTGATTGCCCTGATACTTCAACAATTTTAGGTGAGATTTTCAGATTTTGAGAGTCAAGGTCAGTTTAGATTCACTTGTTCTCCCACAGACAGTTCTTTACCCTTCACTTGTTTACAAGGACTGAAGATACTATTAGAAGTAAAACATCACTGTGAGGTCTGAACTGAGAATTGCAGCACCAATACTGAGCTTTCCCAAGTTCTTCATCTCCTCACTGATGCAGATCTTTATGTAGGTTTTGTCTTGTGAATTGCAGAAGTCTCAATGACACTTAAGCTGCCTATTTACACGGAGGGAAGTTTTTCCCACTAGCTAGTATGGGTAACTTTCCTCAGACAAATTCATTTCAAATAAAATGAAATTTTAATTAAGATCTTACAAAACAAATGGAAGTTGTCCCAGTAAAAAGTCAGGCAGAGACTTGCATTAATCATAATCTTCTAACTACTCTCAAGCAGGGAGATTACTTCAGATACTAACATTAGTGACTCCAATTTGTGAGTTAGGAGATCATTCTTAACAGATTAAACTATTTCTTATTGTTTATTCCTGTATATCACAAGGCTAAAGCAGGAGTGAAGGGGGATACAGACACTGAATAAAAAGCTGTCATTCATATTTCATATTAAAATCACTTCTAGGTAGAAGACAGATGTGATTTATTTTTTTGAACAAGGAAAGTATTTTTTTATTGAACACTACTTTTTTGAGGGTGAAAAGAATAATTATAAGACAACTTACCACAGCAATATAAATTTGATCACACCTTTGAATTAGCCATGTAGCCTTATTTGTAAACAAATAGTACAATAGGGGAGACAAAGAGAAAGAGAAAAATAAAGAGAAAGGAAAAGGAAAAGGGAGAGAGAAAGAAGAAAGAATGAAAGAAAATAAATACATAAATACATAAATAGGAAGAATGAAAAAATAAAGGAAGGGTGAAATCTCTGTGATTTTATGTTATATGTTAAAGAGATCTCCATAGTCCAGCTGTGTCAATATGAGAACAGGACTTGTTTATGATAAAGCTTTGTGTCTATTAGATGTTCAAACCAACAGTGAAAAATTATTTTAGTTACAATATATTGCATGGCTAATAATAAATTGTCACCTACTTGTTACACCTAATCATAAAATTATGGCTAGGGAGAAATAGTGGAGGAAGTAAGGTGTGTTTTTATGATTGTGTCTCAGATTCATAAGAAAACTTACATTACTTTTGTATTCAGGAGAAGTAACAATGGTCAAAAATAATGTCCAAATGAAATAATTTGAAAGAGAACCTATATTTTAAAGTTATTATACAAGAAGTTAATTTTAAGTTTTAAAAGTAAGACCATGATTTCTAAAACAACTGAAATGTACGAGTTAAGAGTAATGTAGGGAGAACAAGCCTGAAATAATCCCTCAGTCCTGAGTATAACAAAAGATCATTCATTTCAGTTCAGAAGAACTGACACTAGTTTTTTACTATAACCAAAAGATAGTAGAGTGTTATTCAGCATTTTGTTTTCCTCAAGTTCTTCACTCTTGTTTTGTTTTCTCTGAAAAATGAACAGAAGAATGAGATGCATGTGCAAAATACATTATTTGATGTCCGGTGGAAATTGACCTAGAGGATGTTACACTGGATGCTCTTGGTATTATAAAATATATAATATTAGTTAACTGTTTATAATAAAAACAAAGAAAAGTGGGAAGACTGCCTGCCTGCCCTATCTTGGGCTTTTTTGGTGCAACAGAGTTTATACTCTCCCTGTGTTTTTCCACTTCCCTTATATGAAATGAACAGCTGTAATTGAAAAGCAAGAAGCTCCATGGTTTATAGAAAAAGGTGTTGTTAAGAGCCTTAGCCATCTAATTTTCTTCCTATTGCAGGGCAGACTTCCTATTGTCTGTCCTTTCGAGCTAATTTCTTTTCTGATCAAAAGGCCCACATCATTGAAAAGGTAGTAATGACTATTCATTTGGTTGAAACCTCCATTCTGCAGCCTGCAAAGCTTTATTTAGAAACTGCTATTTCTTTCTAAAAGGAAAACCTCATTTGTGTCCTCTAGAATGTCAATTAAAGCAGAATATATTTTAATTATTTATCCTGGAGAGAAACCTTTCAGGATCTCAATTTGCTGTGCCAGTGATACAGGCTGTAGTTTGAAACAATATGTGCCTTCAAAATTGTATGTCAGAGAGTAGGAATAAGGTGTGTTTTGTTCTTAATTTGCCACTAATGAATAGTTTATTTGCAGCTAATTAGCAAGTTAGAGTTTTAATGTCTGATTTCTAATCTAACTCGTAAATGGGAGCCTAGCCATCATTACCAGCAAATAAGGTGGGTTACTGGATCTGTATAGAAAACATTGTAGGAAAGATTCGCGAATTTTAAATGGGCAAAACAGAGATGATTGGGTTTGGGGTTTTCTGGAGTGCAGCGATGTCTCAGTTGTCACCGGCGCCAGGGAAAGGGTCATTAAAGCACGGCAACAAGTAAGCGGAGGGGGGGGCGGCGGGTTCCCGGCCCGGGGAGGCCCCTCGTCCTGCGGCAACCGCTGCCGGCGGCCCGGGACGCGGGGGACAGGACGTGTCTCTGCGGGACACCCCCTCCGGCCCCGCCCCACGCGAGCGCGCATTTCGCAGCCGGGTCTCTCCAGCAAGAGCATGCTGCGGGCAGGGCTGCTCCCGCTCGCGTCCCCTCCCCACGCGTCGGCGTGGGGGGCTCCTTCCACCCCAGCGCCGTCCCGCACAGGGCTGCGTCCCCTGGCCACGGCGGCAGAAGGGGGACGGCGGGCCGCAGAGAGCGCGGGGCTGCTCTCCCGGGAAGCGCTGGCCTCCCGGGACGGGACAGCCCCGTTGCAGCGGGCACCGGCGGGGCCAGGGGAGACAGGGTGAGGAGGGCGCTAGGAAGCGCCCGGTGCAGTGTCCTCCGCTGCGCAGGGGCGGCAAGAATAAACCGTGCGGGAGCTGAGGTGTTAGAACGGTAGAATGTTGGAATCACTTAGGTTGGAAAAGACTCTTAAGATAATAGAGTCCGACCGCAAACCTGACACCACCAAGTCCACCCCTAAACCATGTCCCTCAGCGCCGCATCTATAGGTCTTTTAAATACCTCCAGGGATGGTGACCCAACCACTTCCCTGGGCAGCCTGTGCCAGTAGCTTGACAACCCTTTCGGGGGTACTGTACAGTTGGTACTGTAACTGCGAAGGGAAGTTGCAGAAAGATTCCTATTACTGTCTTGTCTCTTGGGAAAGAGATTCCTGGCCGGCTCGGCACAGACTTCCCGGCAGCAGCCGGTGCGGGGGGCAGCGGTGGTCTCTTTAGCATCGCTTTTCCTGCTCGTTTCTTCCTCGGTATTTTTGCGTGAAAACACGAGCTCAGTCTATCGTTTCTTCAGGGCTCCGCAGCGAGCCCTGGCGAGTTGTCCTGTGCTGGTGGTCCCCTCTACAACTCTGTTAATTAGTAACGTGGAGATGGAGCGAACTCATTAGCAATGCGCCCCCTCCCCGCATCCCTCTGCTCCTGCTGAAGCCAACCCCATGAGGCGATTGCCAGGAGGAGCTGTTTGTCAGAGGCTAATAAACAAATTCCTCGCGAACACCTGAATGAACGAGGGCCAGGAACAACCCAATTAAGAAACGGAGCTTCTGTTTGTTTTTTGTGGCGGTGGAAACAATCCAGGCTCGAAAAGGGTCTATTTAGCGGACGCTCCGAGAGGTCTGTTTGCAGCCCGCTATTGTTGTCAGAAGCCAAATAAAAGTTCAGCTGGGGGCGGGGGGGGGGGGGGATTNGGGGGGAGTGATTAAAAGCAACATTCGCCGCTGCCTCTTGAATGCATTGGGAGGCTTGGTTTAAAGGAATCGATCTGTACCCAAACGACGCTGCCCGGGTTTTGCCCGCGCACTTAAGATTTTTGTTCTTAAATGTTGCTATTTTTAATTATGTCATCAAAAGTCTCCCTTGCTTTCCCGCATATATGAGCAGCAGGGACAACTGTAGTCTGTACTGCAGCATCGATATCCATGCGGCGAGGTACTGGGGAAGTCACAGAAAGGAGTCGGAGCTTGTTTGTCGGAACTAATGATTTGTTCTCTCTCTCGCTAGGCTGGAAGGTCGGTCCAGCCATGTCAGCCCCGCAGCGAGGCAGGCAGGCTCGCAGGCGATCTCGAGATGGGTTTTTGTTGTTGTAGGGGTTTTTTTTAGCGTGATACTGTTAGATGGGGAATAAAATATCTCCTAACGACCATGGGCTGCAGAACCAGCATGAAATGATCCGTTTAGCAGCCACGTTACTATGCTGGAAACTTCTGGGGGAGGACGTGGATTCGAGCCTAAAACAGGGATCAAACAGAAAAGCACGTGAACTTTTATCTTAAGCATCGCTAAAAGCCTGGGCATTTTCGGATGATCATCCTAGGGAGGGTCAGCAGGGTGCAAACGAAAGGGGCGCCCAGCTCCCTTGTCTGGGCAAGTTTTGAGGACAAGCCCTCGCAGATCTCGGTCGAAAGTTAGGCTGGGGACTGGGGGGAGTGTTTTAATAATAGGATTAAACGGGGCCGGTTTGGTGCATAGCATTATTCTTTAAAAGCCAGCGATCCTCCCTGACACGGTTCCAAGATTCCCTCAAGCTCTGCTGGAGCTGCAGTTAACATATATTAATGGCTGTTGCGTATTAAGTGCTGATTGCATAAGAAGCAGACGGTCCCTTTCAAATGTGCCTTTTCAATCGTGGGGTTTCTTTCGCGTTCGATTGTGCTGTGAACACCTGATTTCTCCCCATGCTCTTTTGTCACCAAAAAGAAAAAAAAAAATAAAAAAGTGGGCTTCTCCGCTTTTGACAACTGTATTTACACGATCCCAAGTGTTGCCCGACCCCCACCAAACATATGGAGCTCTCCGGCCCCGGACGGGCTTCTCTCCTAGTCCCGGCCGCCGCCGGGGAGTGAATTTAAGAAAATGGCTGGCTGGGTCCTCTCCTGCCTTCTGCCCCTTCCCTGCGTTACAGCAGCTCCACAGGCTCTGTCCCCTTTCCCGGGACGCAGGATGGGCAGGACCGAGGTAGAAAGCGGAGGCTTGAATTCGCTTGTGGTTGCCGAGGGGGTGGCGCGATCGGAGCTTTTGACGAGCTCTGCAGGTAACTTTAGGGAGCAGCAGTTGGTATAGCGGGGCTTGCCTGGCTTCCTCCTCTCCCCCACCCCACTGTAGGTTTCAGACCAGGGGAGGGAGAAGCAGCTACTTCTCCCTCCGGCCCCGCTTGCGTTTGCGGGAGCAGTGGGTTGCCGGCGCTGGAAGTAGCTCTGCGCCTCCCTTCCCTGCCCCGTGCTTTGCATCCC
>VYZV01014466.1:32076-42333 GCA_013401275.1 Pandion haliaetus | reverse complement strand
GACGGCGGCCGGCTGCCCCGGCGAGCTCCGCGCCCCGGTGCGCAGCGCCCGCGGGGCCGGGGCGGGGCCGTGGGGGAGGCTCACCCGCCGGCCGGGGAAATACAGCCTCGAGGTGAAGCACCGCCCCGGGCGCGGGACTCTGCCAGAGCCTGGGACAGGAGCTGGTTTCTGTCTCTCCTCCCGAGTGCTGAAATGGCTCAAGGCATCCTACCGAGAGTTTCCGCTGCGCACCCATCAGTAACGCCGAGGCAGAGGGGTTCGAGCAGCGCGTCCCTGCTCACCCCTTCTTTGGAGATAGAAATCAGCCCAATTTTTAAGCGCTCCTCAGACCCTGTGCGGCATGGAAACCCTCGTGCAGTGGGGGCGTTACAGGGACCTGTGAAGTGTGGGAATACACGAATCTCTACTTACTTTTTTTTATTCAGTCAGGTTCAGTTCATCTTCAAGGAGATTAGCGATGTTTCAAGAGAAATGTTGTCTTGCTTTGAAATAATATGGATCTTAAAGTTAAATAGCGTGGCCTTTGGGGAAAAAATTATCTAATTGGAACCTCAGGCAGCACAGCGACAAATTGAAAGACAAAGTAAGAGTCTGAAACAACGTTGTAATATTTATTTAAACATCGAAGGAAACAGCGTTCACAGGGCCTTCAGCATGTCCTCTATTTCCGTGTACCACCTCATTTTTCATTGCATGCAAGCGGTGTTCCTCGAACAAACGTTTATATAAAGTCATTTCAAAGCATTGTCAGGATATACATCAATCAGTCCGCTTTCCAGCCCAGCCCGGCACGTTTTAAACCTCGACTGGAGCGGTCGAAATATTTGGAGACGTTTGAGGTTAATTACAGCTGTCTGAACCTTTTCCAATATGTTCCAAAAGTTCCAAGCGAACTACACCCGAAGACCGCTTTCTAGTGTGATGCCGCCTGAAACAACACCTTCCGCTGTCACCCTGTCCTCTAGGGCTGCAAAATTTTGACTTCACCCAAGAACACACCAGCAGCAAACCAAACAACAACAAAGACAAAACGCTGACTACACCACAGCTCGTCGCAAGGGGGATTTATTTACCCTTCGACTTTGTTCAACAGACGATTTTGTCCAAAAAGAAATCCGCATAAAACGAGTGACACCTTAAACTGCTCTATCACAGTACCGCTCAGACCCACTCAGATAAAAATCCCGCCACCACACCGTGCTTTTTGTTGCCAGAGCACCACCAGTGCCGTTTTAAGCCGGCTCGTTTGGCTCCCCGACGGCGGGAAGCGCTGAGCGGGGCTGCGCGGTGCCGGGCGGAGCGGTCCCATCCCCAGCCCTGGCTGAAGCCTCCCCGGCCCGACCCAGACCCCCTCCCCGGCGTCCGCAGTGCAGCCGGCTCGGGGGCTGGTGGCACCGGCCTGGGCTGCGCCTCCGGGTCCAGCCTGGAGCCCTGCCTGGACGTGTCCTCTTACCCAGCACCGATTACCGTCGTCATCCTCGCGGTCTTCTCTTTGGGGCACCACCAACGGCTGCCAAGCCGGAGGAGCATCCCTCCTCGCCGGGCCCCCCATGGGACGCGATGCCCAGACACGTCCCTACCTCAAGCCCCCCAACCCGACCCTCCGCCCCACTCGCCCACGGGGCAGTTTGCTCAGAGCTACACCGGCAGAGCTGCCCACCTCCTCCGGCACCGGGGCTCTCCCAGCGCGGCTCCGAGCGGACTCCCGGCTCGGTTTGCCTCTCGTCCCCAAGCGCGCCCCGGCCGGGAGACCCAGACGGAGCTGGAGCGGGGCACAGGGGGAGAAGGAGGGAGAAGGAGGAAGAGCAGGGACAGAGCAGCACGCCCCGTCTCCTCCCCGGCCCCACAGCAGCAGAGCGAGGCAGGCTGGGCAGCTTTGTACACGCAGCGCTTTCAAGGAGCTGCCAGCCCTCTCCGTGCAGGTGCGGGTGTCCGCGCCTCTGGCGAAGGAGGGAAGGGACGAAGGGAGGGAGGAAAGATGGAAGGGGAAGGAGAGGGGAGGGACGGAAAGGGAAGCCCATGATTGACAGCTCCAGCGAGCTCCTCTCCACTCATACACCGTCCGCCAAAGTTTTCTTTCACACTGAGGGAACTTTGCTGTTGCCATGATACTCGGGGCTTTTGCAAGCTCCGTCCCCTCCCCCCACTCTCTTTGGGGCAGCCGCGTGGAAAAACTNCGTGCGGCCGCGGGGCAGCCCCTCTCCCGCCAGAACGGAGCGCCCGGCGGCGGTGCCCAGTGCCGAGATGGCAGTGGGGGTTCTCCCCCAGGAGAGGGTTCAGAAATGGAAGAGTTTAGCCCGCCCCCCCGCCCGTTCGCTCCGGGGGGGATGTCCGCGCAGCGCGGGCCCGCTCCGTCTCCAGGCAGCTTCTCCGGGCTTGGCACAAAGCTGCGCATCCACCCGGGAGCCCGAAATATTTTTGTGCCCGGCAAACGCACGGCTCCCGCTTGCAGCACAGCGCTCCGCCCCGCTCGCTCCTCCCCGCATCCCTGGAGGGCAGCGCCGGCCCGCCCGGCGCCCGGGCCCGCTCCTTCCCCCACGGCGCAGCCCGCAGCTGNCGGCGCAGCCGGCAGCTGCAGGAGCCCCACCGGCCTCTCGGCCCCGGCGGCCCCAGCTCTGCCCCGTCCCGCCGCTTGGGCTGCCAGCCCAGAGCCGGGGACAGGTGCAGGGCCCGGGGGCTGCGGGGACGCGGGTTGGGGGGATCCGGCACCAGCATCCCCAAAACGCCAACTTTTTGGCTCCCCCCAGCTGGTTAGTTACCGGCGTTGGGGCTGTCGGGAACCGGTTGCTGATTGGCTGCCGCCCGCTCATTTATAGCCCGTCAATCAAATACTCCCGGGTCTG
Source organism: Pandion haliaetus (assembly GCA_013401275.1). NCBI lineage: Eukaryota > Metazoa > Chordata > Aves > Accipitriformes > Pandionidae > Pandion > Pandion haliaetus. The sequence goes on along the minus strand of VYZV01014466.1, from coordinate 39,490 downwards.
GTGTGCGCATCGCTTGGCACTGCCCGCGGGAAGTCCTCTGCACCACACCGCTCCGTAGACGCCGCCGCTGCTCCACCACCATCACCACCACCGCTTCGGGGAGCGGCGCCTCCGCCCGCCAGGCAGAAAACCTTCCTTCTCCTTCAGTAACTGCCCAGGCAGGTTCTTTCCCCTCTTTTTTTTTTTTGTTTTATTTATTTTTTTAACTTCCTCTCCCCGACCTGGTGCCTGTCTGCCCGCCACCCTGGCGCACCTCTTGCCGGCTCCGGCCATGTACAGCATGCTGGAGACTGAGATCAAGACGTCGCAGCCCACGCCGGGCAGCGCCGGGGGCAACCCGGCTCCGGGGAGCAACGGCAAAGGCGGTGGTCCCGGCGGGGCCAGCAACGGAGCGGGAGCCGGCTCGGACCAGGACCGTGTGAAGCGTCCCATGAACGCCTTCATGGTGTGGTCGCGGGGCCAGCGGCGGAAGATGGCCCAGGAGAACCCCAAGATGCACAACTCTGAGATCAGCAAGCGCCTTGGGGCCGACTGGAAGCTGCTGAGCGACGCCGAGAAGCGGCCCTTCATCGACGAGGCCAAGCGGCTGCGGGCCGTGCACATGAAGGAGTATCCGGATTACAAATACCGGCCCCGAAGGAAGACCAAGACCTTGTTGAAGAAGGACAAATACTCCCTGCCTGGCAATCTGCTGGCCCCGGGGGGGAGCAACGCGGTGAGCAGCCCCGTCGGGGTGGGGCAGAGGATTGACACTTACGCCCACATGAACGGCTGGACCAACGGGGCTTACTCACTGATGCAAGACCAACTGGGCTACAGCCAGCACCCGGGCATGAACAGCCCCCAGCTGCAGCAGATGCACCGCTACGACATGACGGGCCTGCAGTACAGCCCCATGATGTCCTCGGCCCAGACCTACATGAACGCCGCCTCCACCTACAGCATGTCCCCTGCCGCCTACGGCCAGCAGCCCTCCACGGCCATGAGCCTGGGCTCCATGGGCTCGGTGGTGAAATCCGAGCCCAGCTCGCCGCCTCCTGCCATCACTTCCCACTCGCAGAGGGCCTGCTTGGGAGACCTGCGGGATATGATCAGCATGTACCTGCCCCCGGGGGGGGATGCCACAGACCCTTCCGCCCTGCAGGGCAGCAGGTTGCACAGCGTCCACCAGCACTACCAGAGTGCCGGGACTGGTGTGAATGGTACCGTACCACTAACTCACATATAAACTTGGCTGCCCCGGACGGTTTCCCGTCTTAATCCCTAACCCCACCACCGCTCCCTGGCCACACCGGGATATGCGGCAGTGTTGCTCGGCTTAGCAGACTTAATACTAACTTTGGAGAAGTTTTAAAAAGGAAATCCGTTAGTTGTGTCCTTTTTTTTTTTTGTACAAAAATTTTTTTTTGAGCAAGCTGTTACTTTGATAGAGCACAACTCCTGCCTCCTAGAAGCTGCTGTGAAGTTTTCAAACCACAGCAACTTCTTTCCTGGTTTCTGCTAGGTTGGGCACTGTTTTATTCGCTTAAAAGTTTTTAAAAGACCTTGCATCTTCCAGTTTGATTTCTAGTGTTGCAATGACAGAAAAAAAAAAAAGGCAGGCTTTTGTTTTTAAACTCGGTTGTTCACATTATCATTGTGGTTTCTTAAGTGTTTTGTTCTTCCCACCTTGCCGAGCCTTGCTTGGTTTCTATCCACAATCTGTAGCTTTGGCGACTTTTTAACTTTAGGGTTTTGTTCTTTAAAAAAAGGGGAGGTGGGAGAGAGCTGTGCGGGTCGCAAATGCGTTTCTTTTATTTATAGTAAGTTGTGTGTCTTGGTTTTTCTTAAGCTGTAAACTTATGTAAATTGATTTGTGAATTTTACTGTGAACCATGTTTTGACATATCAGATGAAGAAACGTTTTAGTTTTGTTTACCGGATTTCTTCAAAAAAAAAAAAAAAATCATCGAAATACTCCTTCCCTCTCCCTGTCCCAAGTCCTCGTTTGCTTCCTTCTTCCAGACGAAGAGATCAATAAATTTTATATCAGGCACGTCGGCAGTCTCCGGGCGGTTTGTGCGCGCAACCGGTCCCTCCGCGGCGGCGGGAGCTCGGAGCGGAGGCAGCGCCCTCCCGCCCGGGGCTCCCCGCAACAGCGGTGGTCACCCCGCCCGGCCGAGGAGCGTGGGGGCTGCCATCGCTTTTCGGCCGGGATTCTGTGGCTGCTGCACTGTGGTGTATTTGGGCGGGGGGCAGAGACTGCCCCTTCGAGTTGATTTTCTTCTAAAGAAAAGCGGGGCCCGGGCCGGGAAAGTGTCTCTACTACTGAAGCTCCTGCTCTCCGAGCCGCCCGCCACTTGTTGCCTCTCTGCCCGGCTGGTTTCTCTCGGTCGACGGGGAGGGAAGGGGTTTACAGGTGTGCGCTTCCGTTTTTTTGTTGTTGTTGGTTTTTTTTTTTTCTCTGGGGGATTTGCCTGGAAACCTGAGATCATCTGAAATATTTACAAAAGTAAAACCCGTTGGGGAACTCTTGATTAGACTCTATTAAAAATGAATGGTTATAGGAGTCCCCAGAGGACATAAATAATTCAATCTTTTCAGTATGTTTGAAGAGTGTGTTTTTAGTGAAGGCAACTTTTCTCTGTGGGTTTGTTTTTTTTTTTAGGGGTCTGCGTTATTCCTGGCTGTATTTCTGTGGGCGCTGTGGACCAGCCCCGAGGTGAAGCCCCCAGCGGAGCCTCGGGGCCGCCGGCCGAGCGGGAGACGGCTTATCCCTCCTTCTGCTCGGCGACAAAAGTTGTGCTCCCGGCGGACCCCCCAAGCGTGCCCTCGGCTCCTGCTGGCTCCGAGCCGCGGCCCGGCGGGGCCGCCGACCGGGCTCCGAGCTCTCCGAGCCGGGCGGCCGCTCGGCGGCCAGAGCACCCTCGCAGACGGTTAGTGCCTTTCGCAGCGCAACCCCCCTCGAGGTTCTACCTTTCGTTTGCTTCCACTACCCTTTTCGCTGTTTGTCTTACTACAGAAGGATAGGGAAAGGGAGGGTGGTTTTGCTGTTTGGATTGGTTAAAGGGGCCTGCTCTGCTCGCCCCTTATGAACGGCGGCTTCGGGAAGACTCCGCGCCCCGCTTGCGGCGGCCAGGACCTGCCGGGGGCGGTGGGAGCCGCTTTCCCTTCCCAGCTGCTTTCCGCCCGCCCCGCCGGCGGGGCCGGGCCCCCGCGCTGCCTCCTGGCCCGGCAGCAGGGATGCCCCGGCAGCGGCGCCTGCCTTGCGCTCTGCCGGGAAGCACGTCCAGGCTCCGTCCGGGCCTTCCGGCTCTTCCAAGAGGAAAATCAATGCTCTGCAAACCGCACCGAGAGTCGTCTTCTGTGGTGCGGGGTGCCTAGCTCCTGGTCGCCCGGGGAAGGGGGAGTGCTGGGAGCAGCTGCTGCAGGTCCTCAACCCGGAGAGAGAGCCCGGGCCAGGCACGCTGCCTTCTGCGCAGGCAAGCTCCTAGGGCCGTCTGCCCTCTGTTCCCTGTCGTAAGCCCCTGGCACCAGGCACGCTCCCCTCTGCTCAGGAACAGCCGTGCCAGAACTGGGGGTAATCACTTTGCAGATGAGAATACCCTCAGCTCAACTCCTCCCATAACATTTCTGGTGAAATCTGGCAAACCTGTGGCATTGCTTTCTCCTGTTTATGCTGCTACCCTTCAGGTAGGAGTGTGCCTGTTACTAGCTCTGAGAGGAGAAGCAGCCCCATAACCCGGAGCTCTGAGAGAAGGTGATGAGATCAGTGGTGCTGGTACAGTACATGGAGATACGCAGGGGAGGCAGCAGCAGGTCCCCTTCCACATCAGCTGGGGGTCAAGCTGCTCCCCAGTACTCTCCAGAACAGGCAGTGCCAGGACAGCTCTGGGAAGGGAAGCGTGATGATCCTGTTCCCTGAAACAGATCTCCCTCAGCCTTCCCTGACAGGCCTGAGATGCAAGTCTGACAAAAGTGAGGGCTCCTGAGCAGGTGAGCTGCTGCCAGCACTGGAATTGTATTTGCTGTCCTCAGAGCTGAATTGCAGCTATATCATTGTAAGTAGTTGTTCCCTTCGTCTGAGTTCTCTGGGAGTGGATCCTCTGCCATGAAAAGGGAAAAACACTGTTCTTCAAAGGTTTGCAGTATTTTTAAGTTCACGTTATCCTCCTCATTTGCTGTAAGTCAGGGCCTGAGGAGAGTTTGTGAGCAAGTCCCTGAGGGGCCACAGAGAGATGCCTCTCTGTAAAATACCTTGTTCTTGCTGAAAGCTCATCTCAGTGGTTTTGCTGTGGATGCTTTTCCTGAGCTATTGATTTTGAGATGCCCAGACAAAATCCTCCACATAGTTTCCAGCTTCCTGGGGCTGAACTTTATCCTGAAGTTCCTAAGTTGTGGGACAGAGCTTGGGGAAATGGTAGTAAAGAGGCACATACCACTGGATGGGAGAGAGACCCATTGCAAGCCAAAAGCAATGGACCCAGCCTTGTACATAAGTACAAGTACAGATACAGCCTCTTCTTCCCTGAACACAAATGTATTTTCCATCACAGAGCCAACAGCATAAAGGGAGACATTGCCTGAAAGACAACTTTTTTTCAGAGCACTGTTATATCCTTTGCTTGGACTCAAGAAATTTGCCTTGAGAACAAATGCAGAAACGTTCCCTCTAGAATTAATGAAGATATGTTTTATTGTACTGACCTTCATTTTTTAAATTTTCGGTTTATTCTGGACATAGACATACATCCTGCATGCATGAAATCTAAATGCCTTTTGAGCAATGCCCATGCGGGATTTCATACTCCCGCTTTTGTGGGAGGGATCAGAATCAGCCATTAACATTCTCAAGGAGAGCAGGTGAAGTTACAAACAGTTATGTACGAGACATGTTGGCTCTGTGGAAGATGCGTCTGCACAGGATCCTTTGCTCCAGAAATCCACTTTGCAAGATAGGGCTGTAAGTGAAATGCAAAGTTGCTGCATGTGCAAAATCATTAGCAACTGTTTGCACAGTTAAAAAAACTACAGCCTTATTCTAGAACACCTGGAATAGATGCAAGTGCATCCATTAGCCTTAGAAAGATGAATATTGGCTGTGGAGAGATTAATAATGTGGAGAGATTAATAATGTTAGCATTTAAGTGTAATGACAATATTTAGGCTTTTACGTTAACACTTTTTTGAATGGAAGAGGGGAAGATCACACCTGGTGCTACTGTTAGTTTGTCAAAAACCAGCGTATTGGGTTACATTTTCATGGTTCCTTCCTATACTAAAGAGCTGCAGAGTTAATTTATTTCAACAAAAATTGGTAAGTGGAAATATTTTAAATTAAAATTTTGAGACAGTCTGGTTGGGGAGTAAATTCTAATAATTAGCAGAGGAATCTGATTGTGAGTATTTTAAGAATTTTTTTAAACCACAGTTTTTTGTATTTCTATTATTTTTTGCTGTAAGAAGAGATGAATACTAAATTCAGTAAAAGGCATATGATTAGCATAAACGCTTTATGAAAGCATTTATAAATCAGTGCTTTCCCATATCAAACATGAGACTAAGAAAAATACTTCTCAGGGAAATTAGAAAGATAGGAACTTGCCTATCTTCTGATGTTAATGGAAAGAATTATTTCATAGGAATGAATACAGAAGAGGAGGTAAAGTTAGGTGACGTTCAGGACTGCAATGTTGCTCCTATTCCCAATGCCTGCAAAAGTGAGGAGATTGACATGGCTTCTTTTCTAGTTACATAGACCTTGATTCTAAATTTGTTGTAGTCAAGTCCAATTAATTTGCATGGTGCAGATTCAGATTATTTCTATGGTAAACTTGGAGTGACAAAACACAGAAATCTTAAAGAGAAAGAGATAAAAATTTAATCCATTTCTTTTAAGATTTCTCAAGGAAGGAGTGGAGACCTGTTATTGCAGATCTGTTTGCATGGGGTAATTTAGTGGTTAATGCAGATTAAGTTTTCCAGAATAGTTTCCCATATGCTTCTCTATCATAACTTTCTACTGATGCCACTGGATGCAGTAATGATTGCAACACAGTGACTTATTTCTGAACAGAATGTCCTCAGGATATGGAATTCATTATTCTTTTCCGTGAATACCATTCACAGCCAACTTCTTTGTGTTGCTAGTCAAGTAAACCGGATTTCAGAATTGCCTCCTCCAAAGACATCCTCAGAAGATTTTTATCCATTTTATACGTTAGTTTTCCAGTTTCTAAAATGAGATCTATACCTACTTAGTGCAGCAGGGGAGGTCGCAATGCATGTGAGTGAGTGTGTGTGTGAGCAAGACCATGGGGGGGTGTCACAGTAAATCCACAGAGAGATGTATTTATACCTCCTCTGTGATTAAAAAAAAAAAAGTATGTACTACTTAAATGTTATTTAAGTTAGCGTTATGCTCAGGATACTCATCTTTATTGTTGTTGCTAAGTTCAATTATACTGTATTTATGCCAGGTTACTTTTATTTGTTAATACATCAAATTAAGGTAAATCAATCTGAGCATGATTTGGCCTGGTTTAAAAATGCTTGTGCTGATGTAACTGAAGTCCCCGATTCATGTCCACATGAGGAAGCAGTTGTGGTGTTTTAACACATTACTGCCCCAGAGCTGTTTGCTCAGTTGATCTTCTGGAAATCGCTACACCTTTTTCTGTGCTTTGGCCATCACAGTTCACATGCTGGTGGATTGGTGCAAACTCACCTCGGCTGATGGGGAGAAGTGTGAAACATAAACTACTGCATAAGCTGTGCTGCTTCCAAAGAAAGGCAAAGTGAACCAGTTTCTCAGAGCCCCAAATTGCTGTGTGTATATTCCACATGCACAGCAGCCCAGAGCTCAAAAAGAGTCAGGCCTAAGTGGGGAAGGACCTAGGAATAAGAGGGAAATTAAGCAGTGTTAAAAACTTGTGAGCTTCTGTCATTTATCTCTTCTGGGGCTTCTGATTGAGACTTCTGGCCTTGGTGAGCTTTTTTCTTTGTCTCCGTGAAGAATATTATGCATCTTTTCTATACAGGCCATAGGAAATAGCATAGCAGTGATTGCACCAAGCCTTCAGGATTTCCCCTTTGTACTAGAGTCAGCTTATTCATTTCATGCATCATCATTCACAGCTTGCTGAGCTGATTTCAAAAATTCTATACATCTACTTGATACAAAGGGGAGAGACAGAACGTAGTTGTGGATGTACCTTAGGTGCATGTAACGACTGTTCTTGAATGCCATTTGCAAGGGAAGAAATCTTGAAAGTCAATGGGAACTTTGCCCATTCAGAGTTCAGGATAAGGCACTTGGCATTGATTTCATTTTCATGGTACTGTGCTGCCGAGTCAGAAAAGCTTCTCTTCCACAAAGTTAAGAAAAGGTATTTTAATCCAAATAGTTCTTTTTTCCCCCCTTTTTTTTTTCTCT
>VYZV01014466.1:17463-32006 GCA_013401275.1 Pandion haliaetus | reverse complement strand
TTCTCTTTCCTTTTTTTTTCTCTTTCCTTTTTTTTCTCTTTCCTTTTTTTTCTCTTTCCTTTTTTTTTCCCTTTAAGATCACTGGACAGTTTTCATTCTATAGCCTGAAAATAGCAAATGTCATAGTAGGAATTCCTTTTAAATAGTAAGTTATACTTTTATTATTGAGCAAAAAGTTCCTTTCTTTTAAACTTTAGTCTGTTAAACAGGTGAACCCTTGTGAAACAGGTGTGATTTTTTTTTTATGAGCGTACCAGAGCTGGGATATTAACTGAATTAAATGTCATGCCCTTGAAGTAAAAGGAAGTAAAGGAGCTGAATATACAAACTGGCAAACGTATGCATCAAGATAATTCTGTATAGTTTTCCAGGCATTCAGCAGGTCTGTAGGAGTTGTTGCAGTAAGGATTAGCCCTGTCTGCGTTCTCTTGGGGAATGTCATAAGAACAGTTGAAGTTTTTCTGACTTGGCCAATTTTGTGCAGAGCATGCAGCGTTATACTAAAAGGGGTTTTTTTAAACTGTTCTCAAAGAAAGGAGACTAACATCTTGAAAGTATTTTGCTTCCTTTTCCAATAACTCTTCTGCTCTTCTTTTCTCAATAGATTTCAGCCTGTACTGGTGTCAAAGGGGAATAACTCTAGCCAAGAGCACAATGTTTTGATTTGAAAGTCCTGTGTAAGCAGGTACTAATAATTTTGGATTAATCATTAAAGGAAATAAGGATTCTTTTGCTGGTTTTTGTTTAGACAGCAGTATAACAAAAAGATTATTTAAGAATTTAGACTGTGGTGGCATTGAAACATCTCCTGCTGGAGATTCTGGAGGAGGAGACAGGATTGTTTTGGCCTCTAGCAGAGGACTGCCCATCTGTGTGCTGGAGTTACTTTGTTATTCAATGAATGACAGGACAATTAATGATAGGAGGAGACTTGTGAGCTGCTTGGAGAAGCATGGCACTGCCAAAATCTGGCAGATCATTTGGATTTCCTGTTACATGAAACTTCTCCCACAATCATTTTCTCTTTGATTATTCAAGAGAGGACTAGAATTTAGGCCAGCCTAAGCAGATTTCAGTAACACTGAACAAGCATTGGATGAGATTTTGCAGTCCTGTGTCTGATTCCTGTGCTCTGGTTCTGCTTGGCTCCATCTCCCTCCTCGATCCTGCCAAGGTTCAGAAACTGGATATGAACATAGCCTCCGCATTTAGGGGAGTACTGACCATACGGTACTACTCTTTCTCGGAAAAATGCATTTTCACTGGGCTGTCAGAATGTCAGTTCAGGATACTGCTCTGATACACACAGTCTTGAGAAAGTTCATTTCTCCTTATATTGAGGTTTCATCATGAGAAAATCCCTCCTTTCCTAACATAACTACTGATCTCTAATTTTCATCAAATTATAGTCCAAACAGCTTCACACCAGAAGCTTGTTGGTAGCCTCTAGGCAGTTGCTGACAAGATATGAAGATATTGCTGACATCATGATATTGCAAGAGTTGGGTGCTGAGCACCTCTGTATCTGGCTCAGTATAGGACTTCAAGAGGAGGAAGGGGAACTAATGGAAAATACTGCCCAGGAGTGGTGTTGGGAGGGCACTGGCAGACATTTGGTGCTTGATCTTCTTCATCTGCAGTGCAAAATGGGTAGATGAGTAGCAAATGTCCTCTTGTCTGTATCCCCTTAGGGGCAAGCCAGTCTCGGTTGGAAGCATTGCTAAGTGAAGCCAGAGTTTCTGTATCTGGATGGGAGCCAGAAGAAGAAGGACAACTTGATGCTGAACTAAGGGCGTATTAACTTTCTCTGAAAGTGCTTTGTGGTTATAGCACTAGGTTGTCTGCTTTGATTTGTGACAAGGAAGAGGGTGAATGTGGTCCTTGAATGAGAAGCAGTCCATAGGGTAAGCCCCTTGTTGAGTTTCAAAACTGTGATGTCTGAGATTGTTACCAACCCATGAGAGAATTTCCTGAAAATTCCTAATAAGAACCACTGCCAGTTATAGGTTTTAAGATATCTGCCTTGGCTTGCCCATAGAAGCACTGGGGAGAGAAGAAGCAAGTGGAACACACCTTCATCATCAGGGCGATAAGAAAGTCGTAAGAAAGTCAGGGCTATAAGCATAGGGCTAAGCAGCTCAGATGGGACAGGATTTGGGTTTACCTTGCCTACTTCCTGAGAAAAAAGAATGCTTCCAAAAGGGGAGCAGCTGACTAACAAACTGCTTCACAAATTTTGTTGCAAAAATAAACCTTGAGCACTTTTTATTTTAACATGCTTTAGACTGTGAACTTTTCAGAGAAAGAGGACTTGTTTTCCCCAATTTCTAAAGCATTAGGTGTGATTTTGATGACCACACTCATTAATATATCTAAGCAGGTTTAATCACCATTTGTGTCTCTCTTAATTCCAGCTCCAAAGACTGGCAGCCCAAAGGGAAGTGTGGGAAAGCAAATAGTAACCCACAGCATGGGAGGTAAGTGAAATCTGTGGCTCTGTGAAACGCATTGTTCCAGCTAAACTGAGACCCTTTCCTTTTCTTTGAAGCCTTATAAGGCAGTGTTGATGATCTGCATTGGTGCATGTGGAAGGGATGACTAGAGACAGAGTGCCAATTTAAAAGTAGGCTTTTATGATTTAATCACAAATATCATTCTGTTGCTGCAGACATGAGAAGTATGCATATAGAAAATGGCATTGTGACAAATAGTACCAAGAGGTTTTTTTCTGAGTCCATTTAGTGAAGGCTGGGCAGGGAGGTTAGATATAAAAAAGGAGATGATACAACTAATGGAGATGGAAGGGGAAGGCCCAAAGATAATGGGTTGAAAGGAGTTTATCACCTTGAAACATGTATGTTTCACTTCTGAGGATGATTTCAAACTGTGAAGAAAACAATGCAATGTTATTTTGTGTTTAAAATACATCTGTATATTCTGTGTCTCACAGTTACTTTTTCAATATGCACATGACCAGAATCTAGCTTATCCTTACCTTGAAGTGTGAGCACAACAGTAAAATCAGTTGTAGCTAATGAATGAACAGGAACAATAGCGATCTACAGGCATTTGTCCCTAAAATCTCTGTGTGAGGGGGAGGACATGGGAGCTTTGGGAGGGAGCTAGGCCAGATCTGCTGAATTTCGATGAGGATTTCTCTAGTTTGTCTCCCATTCTGGTTGGCTGCATTATTATTTATTTCATCACTCAAATTGTGGTAGGTGCTGCTTGCCTTACAGCATGAATAAAAAGCTGTTGGACTCAGTAGAGTTCACTTATGCAGTAGGAGAGAATAATCCTCTCCTCTGCAGGAAATGCTGGGTAAAATTTAATAGTCTCAGCTGTGCCCCAGGGGGTTAGGGTAAAGGATCATAATGGTCCCTTCTGACCTTAGAATATATAAGTATGTAACAATGTCTAAGTATATACTAGGATTGTATGCTGGCCACAATACAGGGTCTTCTCTGACACGTTGCAGTCTAAAAGCTTAAGAAAGACACAGCATGGCACAGCATGACCGCAACAGATGATGTGAGAGAACAGGCAAACTACTAAAAGGTCCTGTGGTTACATGGATGTATCATATGGCATTCATATATGAACATATACTCTTTGGCACAGGAAGTATCAGTAGATTATGCAAAAATGCACATGTTCATTCACTTGTATCCCTGCAGTAACTTTTGCTAACATATAGAACATAAAAATTACTTAAATAACTGTTGGATCAGGTAATATGAAAACAGATGTGTACTATCAGGTCCCCATGTTATCCCACAAATGGTGCTGCCATATTCCCACTTCTTTATTTGATAGCATCGTTCATATTCATTGTTAAACTTAACCTGAAGAGGCACATTAGTAATAGTTATCTGGTAAAATTTGACTAATTATAAACTGAAAATAGCAACTTTTTCACCTGAAACATCAGTCTGAGCACATTCTCATTCCCTTGGTCCAGTGAGGTGTGTCATCTTCAGACTGGAGTATTTGTCAGTAGGATCAGCTGTTAAATGTTTGACAGCATTTCTGTTTCAGTGGCCTTAAGTACCTTCAATATTTACAGGCTCCTCTGGTAAGAAGGAAAAGGAAGATAACACCTAGCTAGTGCTAATGATTCTGGTGGCTGAATACTGAAGAACTAGTTAGGATTGCATTGTCAAGGTGTCTTTAGAGCCAATAGGCTAGGAAACTATTTTTATCATGAAAATTTAGATCATGTAGAAGTTGCCATGCATATTAGAGATCCTTGGGCTCTGTGGATTTATGTCCTTGCTGGCAGGTAGAGAAGATGGAAGATTTTGCAATCTGGTAATAATTTGTCATTTGCTCTTAAGCAATCTCTCAAATGCCACGGCTGTGATAGAGGCACTGTACAGATGTACAGCAAGAGTATTTTTAATTAAAGAAAAGTAAATTAGGTAAAGGGAAGGAGACCAGGATGTTGATGCAGTCTTCCCGTGTGTCAGTACCTGGGATGTAGCAGGCATGTCTGCACCACATTGTCAGTCACACAGAGCTGTTGGAGAAGTTTGAGACTGCAGCTAAAAAAATGGCTTTGGGGCAAGAGGTCTAGAAGACATTCTCAGGAAAGATATAAAGGGTCAGATATATGTGGGCTATGTGATGACTAGTGAAGGGAGTAAGAAGTCTGCATAACACCTGAAGGATGCAAAAAGAAAAAGTAGTTCTGCTGGGTGGTGCCCTGTGACACAACCAGGAAAAATGGGTTAGATTTAAGGAGGATTTTATCAAAGGAATGCTGGGAAAATAGAAGTCAGATGTGCAAGGTTGTCTCCAGGAGAATGCTTCAGATGTTAAAGCAGGACTGGATAAAATACCTGTGAACTGCAGAGAAGAATCTTGTGTTGGAAGAAGGGGAGATCAGTGCTTCATGACTGTTCTCAGCATGTAATTTCTATGAGTCAGCAATGGCAGTTAATATAGGCTGGTCAGTTTGACTTGTGTTTCCAGTAAGTTTCTCTGTATTGTTCCCCTGTGTGAACTCGGGCTTTGACTGAGCTTGAGCACTCAGTCATTTGTAGTAGAACTGATTTGCTCTGACTGAAACATAGATGATCAGGTGCATTCCTAAATGTCATGGAAGCCTGGGAGTGCTATCCTGAGACAGAACTTATGGTTTGATAACAGTTCCTAATTTTGGGGTTGTTTTTCCTGTTAGATCTCAAAGCACTTTGCAAAGGAAATCAGTGCAACTCAGTTACATTAGGAAAATGGTCCAGGGACACCCAGTAAGGCAGTGGCAGAGTCAGTAGTTATCCCTTGTCTGAGATTGATGCTCTGCCCACTGTCTGGAAGAGAAACTTCAGTTCTGGGTTTATTATTGTCCTGTCTGCAGCATTTTCTTATGTTGATGATGGCTTCAGAAGAGCTCCAGCAGCCCTAAGAGGGAATTGGTCCCAACTTTCTCCTTATACCTCTGCTAAGGGTTACTGGCCTTGGAGAGGGAGGTGTATATATCTATGCTCTTCAGCCACTTCATGCTAGCTTAAACTAATTGTGTTTTCAGATATGCTGGACTACTTATGATAGAGAGCTGGTAATCTTGGTGTGTCATATGGGCTTTGTCACCCTTGTAGAGGGAGAGTAAACAGTCATATAGTTGTTTCCTATTTTTCCCCAGTGTGGACTGCCAGAGCTTATCTAGGGACAGCCAAACTAGTAGTGTGTGAGGATGACTCAGCCACTCAGCACTGTCTGAGCCTTCTTGGAGGCTTTGTGTGATGGCTTTGGAGATCTGAAGGATCTGTGTGCCCTCCCAGTTCTGGTTCTGACAAGGCCCTGTGTGTGGTTGTAATTTGCAGGAGGTGCTTCGTGCTACAAGCTAGGAGGAACTTCAGAAACCAGTCAATACAGATTCACTCAAGTATTTTTAATTTAAAAATAACCTTCCTCCTCCCAATAAACAACCAGACTTAAATGTTGGGCTTAATTTCACTAAAAAAATATAATCTCTTGAAGCATGTATCATGCTTTTCATTAAACACAAAAAGTATGTTATATGTTTTGCAGTAAAGTGTACAGATGAATCCTAAAGACAAGGAAAGATAATGGGAATTAAAGTCTGTCAGTGTTCCCTTGCAAAATTGCTAAATTATGGGGATCTGATGTAAGTTTATTTTGTTTCAAATTAATTCTGTGGCAGGGTAACTCTTAGCTGAGTTTGCTGCTGGTTTGATGCATCAGTTGAATCTACTAGCAGCTGCAAAATTCCAGGAGCCTGGCCTTTTCATGATTCAGTGACCATGTAATTGGCCGTGGGATTTATTCAGCCTTTTCATTCTATGTGACCCTTCTGTACAGCATCCTACCAAAACGTCCCGGTTAAATTCTGTGGCTTTATGTTGTGCATTCTGAATGAGCAACTCACAATTTAGAATCCATTTTCCTTGCATATACAACCAGATAAAATATTATAATAATGGCTGCCTGCTTGTTTGCATCATTGTTAAAGTTTAAAGTATACAACCTCACTTTAAAACATAGTGAACTGGGCCTTTGTGAGCAAAGGGCATTAGATTTGTTCTCCCTGTCTGCTTTGGGTACTGCCTGGAGTCTACTGACATCAGGTATTTCTGCAAGCCAGTTACTAAATGGACCATCAGGAATGGACACTAGCACATGCAAAGCGGTAAGCAATCAAGCACATACTCAACTCCCATCCTGAAAAAGTCTTAAAATACTGCAATTTACTAATTTAGCAACACTATTTGAGCAGTTTCAAACATAACTACTCTTGAGAGGTAGCTCCCTTGTCTTCATCCGCCCTCTGGCTGGGAGCTCTGGGTGTGGGAGGAATGCAGGATTGGGTGCTTATCTCTTCATCTCTGCTGTGTTTTGAGTTGCTAACTTGAGTGGTGATGTGCCTGGAAAAGATTGGCTGGGGGAGGTCAGCTACTGCACAGATAGGCACTGGTGGGAATGGGAGTAGAATATATATGAGGAATATAGTTTTTGTATTGTGGTCCAGATTCTTTATTCTAAAACCATGTAGTATAATTGAAATGGCATACTTTCGTGTGCATGATGTACATCTTCAGTAAAACAGCTTTATGTAAACAATCGGTCACAATTGGGAGTCTACCTAGAGGTTATCATCCATGTGAGAGTTGTTTCTTCTAGCACTAATGGTCAAGATTTTGATCTATGTTATACACTTTAGTGTGGAATAACTAGTTTTACAAAGGTGTGGTTGAAATAAAAATTTACTGTAGGTTTCACTTCCAAGGCCTATAGTGTGACAGGATTACAACTGCAATATCATCCAGGAGAACTCTGCAAAACCCCCAAAAGTGCCTTTTACATGTGAGAATTAAAGTTGTTGTAAATTGTTTCAGGAAAGAAAGGGGGGAAAGAGTGCTGTAAAATACTGCTGTCATTAAAAATATAAATAGAAAAAAGTCCTACTGAAGTGAGGTTTCCTTTCTTAAACTAAGTCTCATTTTTTCCAGAGCAGTAAAGCTCATCCTGTACCAGTTATTGCTAACTTAATTCAGAGGAGGTGAAAAGTGATTATGCCAGTTACTCAGCTAAAGAAGCATTATCAGTGTCTCCGTGAGCAATGACTGCTGCATAGTACGTGAATGGAGAGTGGTGAGGAAGAGCTTTGCTCAGGTCTTTAGTAGGAGGACAGTTAAACAGGACTGTAAGTACGCTGGCAGCCAACAGGACTGTCAGAGAAAGTATTATGATGGTGTTTGCCACATGTTACTCCTTCAAGTTTATCGTATTTGCAGCCACTGTTAGTGGATTCAAAATCTTTCTTGAAAAGAGCACTTTTAACCTTTCAGGATCAGCCTGAAACCTCTGTGATGGATTGCTCACAACTGCTTGGCAGGTCTGCTGTCTTTCATGCTTTCTTCCTCTCTGACGAGTGAGACAGCTATCCATCCACCATATGATAGTGAGCACTTCTGGTGTGCTAGCTCACTTAAGAAAACTAAAATATTGCAAAGTGTGCCACATAGAAAGGCTTGTCTGAGTGCTGCTATGCAGCACCACACCTCCTCCCTTGTTTTCTGATCCCATGGGTTAGGAGAAGGAGGTCAATGATCCACGAACCAAATGCAGAATTGGAAAAAAATAAAAATGGGAGGTGGTTAGCTGTAGCTGTAAGGGAAAAAGGAATAGTGCAGGGCTAACAGTGCTGAGAAAATGTGAGTTAAAAACGACTCTGAGCACATTGCTTTTAAGTGACTCTTTTCTAACACTTCTTCAATTCTATAATAGTTGCTGGTCAGCCTGGTTCACAGTAGAGCATTGAAAAGCACAGTTGCAGTATGAAGTAGGCTCGTAAGAGAACTTGTGAGTTTGTTATTTTTCACCTTTAGATGAATTTTCAACATTTCTGAGTTAAAATGGCAGATCACACAAGATGATCGCAAATGCACAATGCTCTGATTATCATTGGGTCACCCTCAGGGATGCCAGAGTGCCCCATCAGTCCTAGTAAATGAGTGAGCCATGGAGGGACTGGAAGCTGTCCGATGGCATCCCGCATCTGCATTCATATCTTAACAGGCTTTGGTTTCCCACATCACATTCCACCCAGGAATGACCTCAAATCACTGTGCAGACTTCCATGAACTCAGCCGCAAGTACCTGTACTCCCTGGTGCCCAGGATCCTAGCAATCTTACAACATCCCTGGATAATGATAAGAGATCTCTAGAGATTAGAAATAGGTAGCTTTTGCATAGGCTTACAGATGATAAAGCCAAAATGTTAGAGCCTGCATGCATAAAGAGCGGGTGTGTTCATGCACAGAAGATAACTCAGTTTAAGATTATGCCTTTAGCTGAAGTAGTACAGCTTTTGATTAACTGCATTTTATTAATCTTCTTTAATAGATTAAAATATCTGTTTTTTTCCACTGAAGATAGTCACTTAACTTTTTTTCTCTTTCTGCAGGTGTTATGTGTCTTTTTTTCACCCTTGAGAGCTGGGCAACTGATTGAGGTATCCCTGAACTGATTTATGTAATTTAAGAGTTCATCTTTAAATATCTTGACCTTGAACCGCAGGGCTGAATTAGAACAGTTATTTATTAGCTTCCAGACTCAGCACCCAGAACATCTTTTCTCTTTATTTCCAAGCTGAATATTTTTCTTCTTTAGCTTTCTGGGTATCTGGTGGATGCCAAACATTTTCACACCAATCGTTTATTATCTTGCCCCAAAGATAAAACCTGTGTTCTCTTAGGCTCTAAACCTTCTCTGGTAAAGTCCTCTCTTCCTTCTGGGAAAAAGAGACTTGCTTTCCAAGCCTACTATGGCAGGTAGAAGAGTAATGAAATTAAAATACTCTGAGGTTTTTTGACATATCAGGAAAGACACAATTTCAAGATCGGGAGCTACATTTATGTTGGAGAGTACAACCAGTGGCTAACTTACTAGACACCAGCCACTGGTGTACACTATAGTCTTAAACATTAAAGAAGGTGTTAGGAAGGATGCTGTAAAATAAATAAAACCCATTTGGCTTAGAAAAAGCATTAATGTCGGGTTTTTATTTTTTTCTTCTTTACATCCTCTAAACAATGACACTCCTGTGGAAAGTGAATTTTAAGTATTGTAATGAAAAATATGAAGGTGTTATTATGCTGTGACAGCGTAAGTGATGAATAATTGCAATTAATTTAACAAATATTGACTATATGCAATGACTCTTTGTGGTGCCAAGCAAGAGATCAAACTTATAACCCTCACCGGTACTCAACAAGCTCAGCCTCAGTGCAGTTAGGGGCATACATGCATTGGGAACACCCTCTTCAGCAGCTTGGTGACATGCTGAACAATTCAGCTGCCTTTCCTGCCCCTCTGTCGGAGATTACCTGTTGTCTAAAACTGAACTGCAGCAGGGATGTGCTCCTGAACTGCTGCAATTCACAGGTTGATTTTTCAGCATAAATCACCATTAGTCCTGCAATATTGTTCACAGCCCAGAATATTTACATAGCTTTTGAAGGGAGCATCTCTGTAGCTTCCACTGCTGAATCCAGTGGGAATTGTGCATCAGAGCCCTCAAGGATTTATAGCACCTTTTCCAGTCCCTAAATAAACAGCACATAATATAACTTTTTAGAACTCACAGCAGCACAGAGCATGTGAATATTAGTGCCTTGTGCTGAAATCTCTGAGGAGAGTTGGGTGCAGATCTGATTTATTCGATACCTGACTTTGATCTGTACAGTGCAGTGCAGCCAATTCCCTCTGGTTGCTGCAAAGACATGAGAATGTGAAATTGTCATCTTGTGTGCCACTGGACACAACTTGGTACTGTTAAACTCTAGGGCTTCTATAGTGCTTATCAAGGAATACTGTGGAGGCAGTTAGTTTTGTAATTCCAGTTTTAACGACTAGGAAATTTGGGCCAGAGGAGCCCAAGGTGCTTCTGAAAATTCTTGCAGACAGTGAAGACCAGCAGGATTGTCCCCCCCAATCCAGGTCACTAGTGCAGCCCCCTGGGCAGTCATAGCAAAGAGCTTTTCCGGCTTGTGGCTTCTGTGCTTGTCCCACTAGTGAGGGCCATGGAGGAAGGTGATAAAGTCTCACCCGTATAGGTAGAAGTGCAAATCAGGCTTATTTACGATCTGGACATAAATGTTCCAGCTCGGAAGGATTTACAGGCTGGATCTGAATGAATGGAGGCCAGCCGCCTCTTGACAGCTGTTTAAGTGAAGGGATTGACAAGGGGATCCATAGCTGCAGGCAGTGGACCAATTTACCACTCCCAGCTGTCCACCCCACCCACATTGCCCAGGGAGCTCAGCAGCTCATGAATGGGTTGCTGAGCTGCTGTACTCAGTAGAGTGGCATTTCAGAGGGAAATGGACTGATTTTAGCTTTCCTTAAAGTGTGCAACACTTGAGCTCAGCAGCTGCCTTGCTTGTGGCTGTGCTGTGGTGTGCTGAGGTAGCCTCAGCTGCTCCACACTGTGCCATCCCCATTTCCCAGCCAGTGCCCTGAGCATAGCGAGTTTTGCACTGGCAAACAGGCAGTACCTTTCCAGGGACTACTAATAAACAAGTAGATAGTTAATGCTGTTCTAGCAATACTGCCTGCCATGCAGAAATGTGTTTTTGGAAAGCTCAGAAGTATTGAGAATTATTTCACATGAATTTCACATTTATAAGCAACCGTGGTTGAACAGTTCCAGCAGGAGTCAAGGTTTCCTCCAAGCCTACAGACTGGAGACCAGACCATCCGCTGTTCTCCCCTGCTGACTAGGCACATGGGACACCGCCAGCCAGGGCGAGGTGTCAAACCTGTGACCTCTAGGTGTGATAAACCCATTACTGAGCCCTAAAGCAATCTTTTTATGTACTTGGCATTATCATTATCTGTGATGATCAGAAGACCGGGAAGGGGGGCACCCAGATCTGTGGAGTCCCTATGAAAGGTGCTGGCCAGGGAGGAGGTGGAGGCCCATCCTGATCTGGCTGCTGGGAGGGGACTGCATTCCTCCACTCTCTTCCACCCAGGGGTGGAGCACAGTCGGAAGCAGCGTGTTTGCTTTCATCTGTCCTGATGATAAGCAGACAATATCCAGGTAACCCTCAAATGTCATTCCCCTGGCCCGTCTCTTCTGGAAAAGAGACATTCATATTAATCCTCTACCCACGATTAATAAAGATATGACTGGGTATATAGAAAAAAAGGTGCTGAGAGTTGGATTAGGGCTGATCATGGCTGATTAATTTTGCCCTGAGCTATGTCGAAAGAGACCTATTAGGATAGTCTAGACTTTTGCAATGTGCTGCTCAGCATCAGCCCTCCATGCTGGCCTCACCTGCACTTCCTTGCAGAGGGGACAGTGTTTTCACTGACACTGAGTCATGTCTCCTGTTGTACTAATATTTAAAAATGAAATTTCATAGAGGCACAAGAAGAACAAAACCAAATCTCTCAAAAATTATGTGATTGCCAAAATTGGCCAAGGCATGAGATTGATATAAACAGTAAAAAATATGAAGGAGCAAGATTTCTAAAAATGATGTGGAGAAGGACTATAGGATGGTCTAGAAGCAAAGGACCATAACTCTGCTTATAGGGCAGCACTTTGCTAGATAGGTGAGCAAAGGACTCAGTGTGTTGCAAATAATATTAAAGGTAGAAAAGAGCTTCTTTCTAAGATTAACTGAAAATTTTAACCTGGAAAAATGTGGGATCGACTTTTTGGTCAGTGTGGCTGTCCAGACTGATTTACAGTAGTATGTGTAGGATTTTTCCTGGGAGGGTAATTACAAGTTCTTTTACCCATTTCTAGAGGATCAGTCATTACAATCTGCTATGCAAGTGACATTTGGCTTTTTTTTTTTTTCTCTCGTTTATGCCTTAGTTTCCTGATCTTTGGCATTCTGTAGCAATGCTAACCTTTATAAAGTGTTTATGGGTTGAAAGCACTGCATAGGTGATAGGCATTACTTTAGCAGAGGTATAAGTCATTGAGCACAATCAAGAGCTGCAGAGCTAGCCCATTGCTTTTAGCAGGTATTTTGCCACTGTGCAGGTTTAATTCCAGCCAAACAGCTTAACATCAGGCACTTTTAGCTCCCAATTAGATTTTTAAATTAACCCTTCATTAAGGTGATTGATACACATTTCATTGTAATGAATATAAATTAGGGGTATATTCTACACCTCCCATTGTTCTGAATGTTGGGCTGGAGATAGTCTTCTCCAGGGGCTTGGAAAATAACTTCTTTGAGAGGTTAGATTTTCAAAGGATCTGTAAGCAAAATATCTCTTCTCCCAGTCACACATACACCAACGTATGGCTGTTTAGAGAGTAACAATTGGGATTGCTTGAACAGGGGCATATGGGAAAGACAGAAATATTTTGTAGAGGGTTTAGCAGAGCTACCATTACAGTACTTGTAACAGCTAATTTTTCATGGTGACTTTGGGCAGAGTTTTCACCTCTCTCTGCCAAGGGTGAAGATTTTCCTCTGAGTTTGGATGCACATACTGAATTGGTATTTTTGCAAATGAAGGGCACTTAATTGTTTCTTTTTTTCTAGGTGATAGTAAAATCTATTGAAAGAAGNTTTGAGGTCCTGTGCAGAGGTATGTGTAAATTGACCCAAAATATACTACAGCTACTTAACTTGGAGATTATTGCACATGTTGGGCAGTATGAGTCCAAGCATGAAGGAATGATATCTTCCTGCCAAACACCCTCAAGTGCTGGGCTGGAATTTTGTTAATTATGTATGCTATTTTATTGACTTAATGTTCATGCCATGGCAGTGCTCAGCAGTAGGGCTCAGAGGCCTTGGGGTACACTTTCATGCTAAGTCTGAGCTGCAGCCAAAGGTGCTGCCTTCAGCTTTGTGCCAGGGCTTCTTATGGTTACCTGGATCAAGGAGCTGATGCTGCTGCAAACTAATGTTTTTCTTCCAGAACGATTTTTCAGCTGGATTAACTCTTGCAAGTTACCAGTGCAAGAGGAGAGTGATTGTGAGCAAGGAATGTGGTATGAACTGTTTTAGTGTAGCACAGATTTAAAGCAATGAAATTATGTCTGTGGTTGTGGTTGGGGGGAGCTGTGATGCTCTGTACTTCAAGGGTACATGTAACAGTCAGAAATGTGTGTTTAAGGGATTTGGTTAAAAATATATCAATGTGTGTTTGGCCAGTTTTTCTAGATAAACAAAATAGTATCTTTTATTCGCCTATTTTTTATCTGTGCCTTTTGCTGTTGCTTTGGAATATGACTACTCTTAACAGTAGAGGTAGGCAGATGCATAAGGCTTTTCAGGATTGGGGTTAAGTATAGTCCTTGCTGCAAACAGATGTGTCTTGGCTATGTGAGTTAACATATTATTTTTCTTTATCAGGACGTTAAAACATTCTTTTTTTAGCAGGCTACTCTGTTTTCAAAGTTTTAAATAACTTTTAAAGACATAACTTCTATGTATTTATTTTTCAAGTCTTTGTTTTCACCACAGTAAAATATACTTCCTTTTTCCCTCAAATAAAATGTTTCCTTCCCCCTGTTAAACACACTGAGAAATAGAGACTTGTATTCTTTGCTGCAGCAGCAAGGTTTTAAATTCTTCACCAAAACCAACATTAATGTATGCTGCCAATATAGGACTCTGCTCTTGTAGTTGTTTTCATTCAACTGGATGTACTTTCGTGAAAAAGTATGTGCTGATTCCCATATACAGTGACAAGAAAATATGGCAATGGGCAGCTCTTAATTATTGTGTGAGCTGAAAACTCTGTTCCTTCTTTCATCTTCCAAAGACTGTAGGTAATGGCTGCAATCTCTAAAGGAGGAGAAAGGCCTTAGAAGGTAAGTATCAGAGATCAGGGGAAAAGAACAGCAAAAATCTGCCTGTTGCATAGGGCTTTCCCTCAGTAGGTGAGAGTACTTTACAAACAATAAGTAAGGAGAGCTGTGAGCAGCTCAACTGGCCAGAGCCCGGGGCAGAAATAGCACTTGAGTACCTTGGTCTCAGGTGTTTTGGTGGCCCAATTCTTGCATAATGCAGGAGACCCATGTTCTTTTTCTTTT
>VYZV01014462.1:682-11964 GCA_013401275.1 Pandion haliaetus | reverse complement strand
AAAACATTAGAAAGCAAAGGGATCTGCTTTCTTAGCAAACATGACACAGATAGCTGTTACATTCATCTTACCGCTAAATATTTGTGCTTTGCCTTTAGGCGTGTGGTCCAGCTTCTTACACCACTTCTTGAGCGTAGTAACCAGATGTAAAAGGAATTTGAGCTTTTATTAAACAGTACAGTAAAAAACTCTGGAAAGGCCACTGTAGTGCTGAATTCTTTTTGATATAGAGCACCTTAGTTCCTCACACCTTCAAAGGGAACAGTCCAAGGTAAACGTAAAATACACTTGGGAAATTGCAGATAAGGTATGAGAGATCCTATGGATTTAAAGAAATAGGCCATTTCTATTTTGACCATTGTTTTTAAAAGATCCTGTAATGCCAGAGTGCAGGTTCCAATGTGAGCATGGAGTTGTTTAGTTAAAAGGGAGTATACTGGTAACTCCTAGAATTAAGGAATGAGTACGCACACACACCCCCTTAATGCAGGTTTTTGGGTGTTTTTTAATTAGCAAGCTGATATTCAATCAACAAGTTTAGCAGGGAAAAAAAAAAAAAAACTTCAAAAAGATTCACAGCAACAGGAGTCACCACTGCCATGCCATGTATCACAGAAGCTATTGTTCATATTTGTCTCTACTTCCATGTTTTATTTTTCCTGGTTAACTCAAATAAAGCTGAATTCAGTGGGACTTAGAAGTGGCACAAAGAGTGCATCTTTTTAGACTTCGCTTCAGGATCCATCTTGATGTTGCTGTGCAAAATAGCGGTAAGATTCTAGCTTCAGGAATATTAGCAAGATACCACCCCTGACTGTCATTTGGGGAAAGGTAGCGTGTTATACCAGAGAGTCATCAGCAATCATTTAGAAAGCTGACTGCTGATTCTAATTCAGAAAGTTTTGTCATCTCATATGCTGAATCTCCACCAATCTGCTCTGCCATTTTGAACAAGGCTAGCTGTTTTCTGTGTATCAGCTGTGAACCAAGGGGAATGCTGGCACATAGTACTTGATTCAAACCAGTGAGCACAAACATTCAGTATGCATTTCATTTTTTTGATAGAGTGTTAATGATCTCGTCATGGGTATTTTTCTGGAATTTTTGCCTGGCATTAATTTTAGAGAAAATATGTTCCATATAAATTATGATAAACACAGTCATTTATAGTGATACAGTAACAAATCTTAGGCAGCCTCCCAGCGTGTCATCTTCAAGGAATAGAGTGTTTGCAACTGGATCTTTTTCATTCCTGTGTGTTGTTGGCAGTTTCAAAAGTATGAAGTCATTGAAACCAATTTTAGGAACAGGTGCAGAAACCTGTGAAAATCAAGCCACTCTCAATTATCTTCTAACCAGGGATGTAGAAACTCAGGAATTCAGCTTGCAGGTTGTAATAAA
Organism: Pandion haliaetus; assembly: GCA_013401275.1. Taxonomy (NCBI): domain Eukaryota; kingdom Metazoa; phylum Chordata; class Aves; order Accipitriformes; family Pandionidae; genus Pandion; species Pandion haliaetus. Next base: position 10,563 of record VYZV01014462.1, on the reverse strand, counting down.
GGCAATAAATCCAAAATACTTACATAATTTTTTGAAAGAGGTTTCCGTATTAGGTAGGTTCCACCTACCTTGCCATCTTATCCAGAAAAAAACAAGTAGTGCTAATAGCAGTTTAAACACGTGAAGAGGTATCTTTCAAATATAAAAAAAATACATTGCCTTGTACACTGAATACGAGAGTGAAAAAACCAGATCTTACACTGCAACGAGGTACTCCTTTGCATATAGGTATGCCTTTAGCCTCGGTCTGGTTTTCCTTGAATGAATCAAGTTGCGCAGCTGTGGTGTGCAATTTTAAAATGTTCAAGTGTCTTCCTTTCCTGACATAACAAAGCTATTAGTGTTTCTAGGTTAATTGGAAACATTTAGCAGTGGCGCAGTCTCCCACGCTACCTGGTTTGCGTGAGTACATGCAGGAGTGACTTTCACAGCTTTGGAAGTACTCCCTTTAGACAGGTTTCCAGGAGAGATGTTGCATNACTCTAGAAGGTAGTGAGAGTACACTACCACTGTCATGCCCTTCTGTTTAGAGCCCCCTTCGCAAGAATACTAAGCAAGCTGCTGTAGTAGGTCTGGCACTTTCTGGAATACTGTAAGATCTCCACATAAAATTTGAGCCTAACAATCAGAAAATATAGATGTATGGGGTGATACTGATAACCAAACACATGCATATTTATGTTTTTCAGTAGTTGCATGAATCTCAGAAAGATAATAGAAAACTTGCTCAGGAGAAAGATCCTCTTATTTGCATTTTACATACACGTCTTTCAGAGAGTGAACCACTACAATGAACTGCTGATCTGAGTTGAATTAATAGTCCTATGCAATATGCTGCTTGGCATCAATTGTTTGTTGAAGAAGTAGAAATTTGTCAACAGATGACCCATCTTTTTCTTTGTACTTAGTCTCCTATGTCTACTTGATATAAACACTTCCCAGAGGCATTTCCTACACATTGCAGTTTGGTTGAACAGTAAATGGCAATCCTTTTTACTTCAGGGAATCCTCACACAGTTTTTAGCATTCTGCTGAAGATTATGTTACTGTAACATAGAGAAGAGAACACTTTCCTGTTAATATTTTCTATTCTTCTGACTGAAGTACTGCTTTGGAATGTACTGCTCAAGAAAGTGAAATAAAGTTCACTCAGTATTGTAACATGCAAGCTAATGGAAACCCTAAATTGGATTCTTCTCTCTAAATGAAGTTTTGCCTTTATGACTCATGTTCTTTAAATTCATATGCTTTTGTCAAGTCTAAAATAATTGTGATAATATGCATGTTTTTATAAACCTATTTTATAAATGTACCCAGAGATTTAAAGCAGAATCTTTCTGAAAGTTCTTAAAAAGCCCATGGGACATTTTTCAAAGATAGCTCCAAATTCCGTGTGCCTTACTTATACGAATGACATTTGAATCAAAAAGATGACTGAAAGAAGTTAACAAACTTTGAGGCTATAAAATTTACAAACTTAGGAAATCATAATTTCATGGCCAAGTCTACAACAAAATTCCTATCATTTTAGTGGTGCCAAGATTTCATCCTCTTATGCTTCCTAGAGGAGCTGGGCAAACCCATTACTTTTAAGACCTTGACAGAATAAGCCCCTCTTAAATTCAGAGTGTTAAAAGCTTAGGGTTTCTAAGTTTGGCTATGGATCCAGCTTTTGCACGAGTTCAGAGGGGTGTCTCTGAAGTGTAATTTAAGGTCATGTTTGCGTATAATTTAACCATATAGTAATAACTGTAATACTTAAGGGACACTTTAAGGGGCTTAGGAAAGAGTACAGAGTAATTGCTGGCTTGTCTTTCCTGCTGGTTAACAACGATGAAACAGTTTCATCACTGATCAATAATAGTGAAGAATATTATGCTGAATCAGTTGAAATGAGGTTTGTTTGGTGGGTTATGGGGTGGTTTTGGCCAATAAAATTTTCTTGAGACATGTGCATCAAAATTTCGTATCAATGTATATGTATATAGGATCATGGAATATTTTAGGTCTGAATGGTGTCTGGTCCAGTCCCCTGCTCTAAGCAGGGCCAGCTTCTGTGTTGTATCAGGTTGCTCCATGCCTTGCCTAGTAAAGCTTTGAGTACATCCAAGGACGGACATTTCACAGCCTCTCTAAGCAGCTTGTTGCCTGCATAGCCACCTTCTTTTCAGTGTTTTTTGACTTATATGCAATCAGAATTTCACGGTCTTTTCTTTTGCTCTGCATTTCTTCAAAGAGCCTGACTCTTCTAGAGAGCTGCCCACCAGGTAGCTGAACAATAGAAACCCTAAGACTTGCCTTCACGGACTCAGCTCTCAGCCTCGCCTCTACGTCACGTGCTCCAGACCAGTTTAGTGGTCCTCCTCTGGACTCATTCCAATTTGTCAGTCTCTCTTTTACTGGGGGCCATAGACTGTGCATGGAGGCTCTATAAACTGTTCAATAAAAGAACATACTTTCTGCATTAATAGCCTTTAAAATAGGGCTTTTCATCTTTAAATCATTATGCAAAAGAGAAGTTGTAAAATTTCCTCTTATGAGATTATTTTTCATTCCCACGTAAGAGGCTGAGGGAACTGGGGTTGTTTAGCCTGGAGAAAAGGAGGCTGAGAGGAGACCTTATCGCTCTCTACAACTACCTGAAAGGGGGTTGTAGGGAGGTGGGTGCTGGTCTCTTCTGTCAAGTAACTAGGGATAGGACGAGAGGAAATGGCCTCAAGTTGCGGCAGGGGAGGTTGAGGTTGGATATTAGGAAAAATTTCATTACCGAAAGGGTTGTCAGGCATTGGAACAGGCTGCCCAGGGAAGTGGTTGAGTCACCATCCCTGGAGGTATTTAAAAGACGTGTAGATGTGGCACTTAGGGGTATGGTTTAGTGGTAGATAGACTTGGCAGTGTTAGGTTAACGGTTGGACTCGATGATCTTAAAGGTCTTTTCCAACCTATACAATTCTGTGATTCTATGATTCTAAAAAATAACTAAACTGAAATAAATAACTTGAGTTATTTAAATATAAATATAAATACAAATATAAATGTTGCTAATCAGGATAATGGCAGATCTGAAATTAAGTTAGAAGTCCTGCTGCTTATTTTCTCCTCCAACAACTGAGTAAAATTATTTATATTCTTTTTGCGTCCCTGAAAAACTGTCTCGGTGTCCTTGTGTTTATATTTAAGGAAATTCAAAGGCATCTATATAAATTCTAGTTTTTTGTATCTCTGTTATTTTCTAGGTTTCTTTTGGCATTTCACTTCTTTTCTCTTGGTGCAACTAAAAAGAGGCTAACTTTTACTTATTAGTCAGCTTATTTTCCTTTAGGTATACCTTCTCTGCTTTTTAATTTGGAAAACTTTCCACTTTCTGATTCACTTTCCTCGGTACAGCATTCAAGATGTGCTGCACCCGCAAGTAGTCTTACAGTACTTAGGGAATTACAAGTTACTGTTCACGTATAAAGCCTACAAAAATCATTTTTCAGCTAACTTAGGTCCTCTCCTTCGCTGCAGTCCCAAAGAGATAAGATGCCATGCTGAAGAAGACCCCAGTACTACTTGTTGGCTTTAGAAGTTTCATTTCAATAGGGGTTGGCTGTATTAAAGAGCCATTTACACTCTGTTGTCAAGGAGAAGTTGCCAGGGGACCTAAAGGGTCATTAGCCTCCACTTAGCACCATACAGTGTAGCAGATGCTTCAGGACATGTGACAAGGAAAGGCTTTAATGGTGTGTCAAGAAATCCCAGCCTCATCACTTTATTGTTTACTAATCTGTTGCTGTCTAGCAATAAGTTGCTATTTTATCGATAGGTAGGCTTTTACTTATATGTGCCAGTGATGACAGTAGGAGGAAATTAAAGAAGCATTGCCAATGACATTGCATATTTTAACTCCTGTTTTCAGTAACGCATTCTTCTAGGTAGAGTGAATTGGTCCTTAGGCAAGAATTAAACCCAGAAACGTAAATTCCTTGGGCTTTTAAAATTCCATTTGGCTTGATAACTGTGAGTGCAGACAAGCCAGGCATTTATTTTAGAAAATACCCAAGAATTTCAAGAATCAGCGTAGCTGTCAGCTTCCTTCGGGCACTACAGTTACTGAGGTGTTATGATCACAAGTATCAGGTGTGACCTCCACGCAGTTTTAGGACCCTTCCTCGAAGACAACGCGCATGGCGTCTCAGGAATAGAAGGATAGAGAGAGTAGTACCTGGGGGACTTGTTGCAGAGAATGTTCCTTTGCAGTTGTAGTCTTTTGTGACTCCTTATGTTACCAATACAGAGAGCATGTGATCTGAGGAAATACAAACTACAGCACAGATTGCCTGAAGAGATTGTAGGTGAAGTTTTAAAACCACCAAAAGCCTCAACAGAAAGGGGGCCCTTAGAATGGGATTCGCTGCGTAGATAGTATGTGACTATCTCAGGCTTTACTTGGTAAACAGGACAATTTTGTAAGAGTTTGTTTGAATTTAGCCACTCTTTTAACCATCATGGTGGCCCTACAATATGATTTTCCTTCCTCTCCCTTATTTAGACAACTGTGTCTTCAGTGCTATATAAATCATCTGAGTTAATCTGAGAAGTGAAGGCTTCCAAGTAAGAGCCGCCACACCCTGAAGGCATGGCATGCGAGACAGAATGCCTTCTATTTTAGTAATTCTTCCTTTCGTCCAAAGAAAATCCCTCAAAAAGTCATGCCGAGCCATCAGGACCCCCTGGATAAATGGGAATTTATTATGTCATTTTGACACTAAAAAATACTAATCCCATTCTAGCTGTGGTGTGTTCAGTGTGGACAAATGGATTTCACTACCACCCAATAGCTCAGGAAATCCTTTATCCCAAGGAGAACATCTATGCCTATTTCTTATTTGCTCCATTTGAATGAGGTAAGTCTAATAGTATTTACACTGTGAGAGAATGGAAACCTCTCAGAGAAAAAAAGGAGCAAGAAAGTAAGCTAAGATTAAAATTCCCACTCAGGGAACACTTTTTTTAGGATTATTGGGATTTTACTAAACAAGATTTTCAAGATTACTGACACTTCTGTCTGACACTTTCTGAAGAGAAATCTTTGTGTAGGGGACAAGGTGTCATGTCGTGCATGTGTGGAGAGCCCAACAAGGCCAATTTGTGTTGGATCAACGGCATGCGTACTGCCCAGATAGTTTGTGCAGATGCAGACCAGGCCTACAGCTAAGGCTGCCTTTCTCTTCTGGCTGTCTGTAAATCTCTGACGAATCATTAGAGTCCACTTTGTCTGCCCAGGCAAAATTTACAGCTGGAAAAAGGATGTCATGGCTGGGAGAACTAAAATGTACAGTATCTCAGCTTTAGTTTCAACGTAGGAAAATAAAACAGAAATCAGCAGCGTAGTGTAGCGGTAGTGTTGACACTAGAGTGGCCTTCGTACCACAAAACAGTGAACTACTGGAAAGTCCTTCAATTTTTCTTTGAAAAGATCTGTTTCTTTCAAACTGTCTTTCTTTACAAAATCTAATTCAGCCTACCCGAAAGTGCTTACAATTCATGGTACATTCTCCTACCTCAAGTTCCCAATCATTTTTAGCGTGGATCACATCAAAATACAGAGATGGTCCTACATAGTACTTCTTTGCAAGTTTGCAATCACCCAAGGTATGTTTCATCCTCATGGGCCCAGCGGGACCCTCCAAGTTGCAGCTGTGCAGACAGGATCTTCTGTTATAACAGCTTTTAACTGTGGTTTGGTAGATGGAAATGATGAGGGCGTAGAACTGTATTACTCAGCAGAATTTTGGTGACCTGTGAAATAAAGATCTGTGAATTAACAGTGCTCATGAGCCAAATTTTGGAATCTATCAGGATAGTTCTGTCAGGGTTATGTTTTTCATAGTCTTTTTTTGAAGACATGGGGACACTTGACAATTTCAGAATGAATTGTCTAAAATGAGGCCCATAGAACACTGAAACAGAGTGCTGCTTTAACAGTGTATTACTATTTAAGAGCTGCATGGTATTCCCATTCATTTTGACATATGTACATTTAAGTATCTTGAAATCTGAAGCATATGAATATATGAAGTATCTATGGATGTATCGAAGGGAGGTTTCCTAACATGCTTTCAAGGTTACCTTTATGAAATGGAGCAATTTTAAGGCAATTATATTTTTCTCATGGAAAGGATCCCTGAAGTTTGTCACGTCACTGCCTGTTTATTCTTGTCTCAATCAAATGGCTTTGTTTTAAAATTAGGCAAAAATAAAATAAAAAGAACGATGGATCATTACCTGTTACTGAAATATCCAGCTACTCGTAATCTCAGTGAAAAATCCATTATGTATTATTTTAGGAGTGGGAAGTGAAATAGGCATACCATTTGAAGATTTAGAACTTTTTAGGACATATTTGCAAGTTTCCTCACATAAATATGCCTCAATCTCATCCTCTCCCTGTTTTTATTCCAGTTCTGGGGTGAAATTCTGGCCTGGGTAAAACAAGTGTTTTTACTGCTTAATTCACTGGTGTCAAGACTCAGCCGTTATCACTTGAACCAATACTGTCTTCTTCTAGAGCTGTTCTGTGATGGAAGTGAGCGTTCACGATGAAGTAGGACACATTCAGTGATTTATTACAAGGTTCTCATGGAGGACAGTAGCTTCTTGCAAATATAGATACTTTTTAACCAAAAGAAACACTATATGTGAAAGAAGTGAAGGAGCCATTCTCCTTACAGGAATCTGTAACAAAATTAGAAGGAAGAAAATCTGCTCTGTAAAGAAGCAGCAACAAAGAGAGGAAAAATTAATAAATCAAAAGGTAATGTGATCTGAACAGGCTACGGAGTCATATCTCACAACTACCAGCAATGGAATATTTGAGAATTATATTGTAGCTGTTACTTTGTAAATTGTAAGAAATCTGAGGAATGAAAAGATCGAAATGTAGCAGCTTGGAGCAATGCTAAGCGCCATACTGTGTGTATCTGCCTAAACAAGGAAAATGTAGAACGCTAATCCATTAAAAGCTCCCATAATGATAATAACCTAAATTAGAGCAATGATTCCTGAACTTTGGCATAAACCCTGGAGCCTAGTAGATCTCAGAATATGAGAATGGACTTGAGCTGCAAAGTAAGCGTCCAGGCCTTGAACACGTGATTTTTCTGGACCACCTCCATTTCAGCTATTGGAGTAACATGCAGGAAGCAGAGAATAGATCCCCTTAGAATAACATTCACTAGTGAAGCAAAAGCAAAGTCAAAGTAGATGTATTCTGTATTTTCCTCCTCTGAGGCCTCCCACAGTAGAAGAAAACAGGGAAAAAGCATGGCTGGTACTCCATCCAGCTGACAGAAAGTCCCCAGGGTGCGTCGTCAGATGACATATGTTTTCTTATTACCTAGGGGTTTAGCTTTTGTTTGGGTTTGATGATTTTTTTATTTGTTTGCTTTTTGCTCTGGAATGCACAAGTAATTTTAAAACTGTTTTAAAGAAGAGGGGGGAGTACAGTTTGAATTTTCTGGATTTTTCTCTCCTCTTTGCAAGAAAGCCTACGGAATTTGGCATCTTAACCCGGCCTCGCCTGATGTGATCGCACACACAGTCAAATTTTTATTAAAATGTTTTGAATCTTTCAAACATGATATTGATAACTGAAATGGAGCAAAGAGACAGTAGCATCTGGTTTTAATGAATGTGGTCTGCTTATACTTGAAAGCAAAACCATGCAGGAAAAGACTGGAAATTCTTGTTCAGAGAATCAAAGTGCAATAGTGTTTTTCAATACCTGACATCTGTATGCTTAGAATGACCTGGGTGACTTCACGCAACCGATTGTTCATATTTTTTAGATTAAAATGCCATATTTGGATCTGAAATATATTTAGTGCTTTGTCTTTTTTTTTTTTTTTNTTTTTTTTTTTTTTTTTTTTTTTAGCCTGTTGTGTACTTCTTTCCATTCCTACAATCTCAACAAAGCTCTTTGCTTTGAGCTCTGTCATACCTTTTCAACTTGGCAACCTTCTTCCATATAGTATATTTCAAGCTATTTTTATGTAGAAGTGTCTGTGTTCCCATTACTATATTGTAGTCTAGACAAATAAGACAAGCCTTTGTGGAGATATTTTTCTCCCGTGTATATTAACATCTGAAGGAACAGAATTACCTGAAACAACCTCCTAAACTGCGGACCCATATAAAAGCCAACTGAAGACACTTTTTTCAGGTGAAAAAAGAGAGGGTGTTGTCAAAACAGATTCTGCAANNNNCAAGAGGCCTCCCTGTCCAACTACCTTCAACTCAAGTTTGTTAGCAGCATTTCAGCCCAGGCTCTTCATGGATATGCTGCACACCGTTAGAGTTTGGATGCCTTCTAGCAGAGTAGTAGTAATAGAATATACTAATACAGCTTCCCACATCTTTTCTAGGAACTCATGTTGCTTATGTGAGGTGGGTAAACTTGTTTGGAAATGCGGCCTAGATACCTGTTCAGGTTTTGTACTTTGAGTTCTGCCTAGTCAAGGTGGTGATGATGGAGAATTTTTACTACCCAGCCGCTTTCTATGTCGCTGTCTTCACAGCGTAATCCTCTCTCTCTCGGATTCAGAGAAACAGTCACTGAGGTGCCTAGCACAACAATGTAAGGCTGTGAATAATCACAGGATGTGGTACACACGTTTCATACCACAAAGAAGTTTCATGCGTGGTAAATGCATCTCACTGTGAAGAATACACCAGGTGCTGGAAAATGGTAATTTAAATTCCCTTTATTCCACTTACTCCATTCCGCTTCTTTTAGCATAGTATCGTCTTTATACCAGTATTTGAATTAAGAGTAAAGTTTTGGGAAAAAATGAATGCTTTTGACCATAAGCACCTACCTATCATCTATATTTTGAAGTTTTAACTCAGTTTTTCACATTAAAAGCAGAGGGTAAGTGCCCCAATTAGTTAGCAGTATCTACATTCCTAAAGTTTTCAGCTTTAGAGCTGTAGTAAAAGTGGCTTTCAGTTACCACTAATAGCTTCTCTGAATCCTTTTGTTATAATCCCAAAGCTGAGAAATCAATGAGGCTGGCCAGTTTGATTAAATAGTTTTCTTAAGTCAAACTATTGTAAAGTTAGCCTTTAAAAACAAATATGCTGCATTGCCTTTGACCATTTACAGTTTTTCTTTGGCTCCACCAAGCATGTGGATGTCTAATCAGGGGATTATCAAGTAGACTAGAGAAATATAACAAAGTTCTGTGCTCTAGTAAATATTTGTATAGCACAAGCCTGGAGAAAGTCCATGTTGATAATTTAATAACTCTATGGCACGTCTGAAATTGTACAGTAAATGTCAGGATGTGTCAAGTGAGGTATCCTGTAAAATTTAATAACCTCATACTTAAGATGAGGTGTGCGCACGGGTGGGTAAAACTGTCATTGGGAAATGCGTTTTGCAAATAATGTTTAGGGCATTTCTTTGAATTTTGACAGGAAATAAAGTGAGCAGTGGCCATCCAGCTTGTAGTTAATAACAATGACAATGTAAGTGGCAAACAGAATAACTCATGCAGAAATAGCCCAGTCTATCAAACGATCATGAGACCAACCAACAGATTTCATAGAACAGTCAGAAGAGCTGTGATTTCCTCTTGCTACAGAAAATAGACCATAGTGTAAACAGTTGATTAAATTCACTGAATCTGTGTTGCTTGTGTTTAAGGGATAGCATACAGCATGCTGTCTGCCACAGTAGTTTGTTTGCACTGAAATTAAGCAATAATGATTGAGGCACAGAGCATTTCCTGGGGATTAATGACCGGCTGAGAGGAGTTGATGGCCCAAAGAACAGCTCCTGGCCATTAACCCCAGCCAGTCATTAATCCAAAGGAAATGCCCTGCCCCAAGATCTT
>VYZV01014459.1:1063-11603 GCA_013401275.1 Pandion haliaetus | reverse complement strand
CAAGATTGAAAAGCCAGTCTTTCCTGCCATTTGAACTGCCGTGCCCCACAAAGTTGAAGAAACAGCCTTTATTAACATACTCCTCAATTAAGGAAACATAGGGGAGAACTGTTTTGCTTCTTCAATATTTAGAAACTATGGACTGGAGGTCAGTACTGGGGTGCATTTGCAGTCTAGTAGCACTGTCTGTGCTTCCTTTAGTTAGCTGTGAGTTTTGTCACTGACCAGTCCTACTGATCACTGAATGGGCTTGGGGTAGAATAAGATGCAAAATACTTAAATGCAGCCTTGAAAGATAGTTGCTTATACACCTTTAACCTTGATAGTGTTGTATCTATACGTAGGGAGAAGGAAAGTGCTGAATACCAGCCATGTGTCTGTGCTGTTTCTGGAAGGGAAACAGGGCATGCAGGCAGGGATGCAGACGTGTTACAACAGGATAGATAGGCAGATACTAAAGCGAGGGTCATTTTGGGTGCGTGGCCAATATGACTTCTTGTGCCGCTTCCATTCGCTCCCAAATTTCTCCTAGCATCCAGGATTGAACAACACACTACAAAGTGGGGGCAGAGAGGAGATAATCTTCTCTTTGGGAACTGAAAAGGAAAGCCCTCTTTTTTAGTAGCCAGTGTGTGAAACACAAGAGGCTATGCTGCATTTTAAAACTCCATACCAATGACAAAGACATGGCATGACACCTGGTAGGGAAGATTGAGGGGTGGATGGGATGGGACAGGGTGGAGGTGGAGTATGAAAATGTCTATGAAAACACACTGCAGGGAAATAACAAGCTGATTCAAAGTTTAAATGCCTCAGGAACTTTTGAATCAAAAACACTTCAAAAAGGTAAGATAATATAAGAGTATCATTATGTCTGAGAACTTGAAAGCAGAGGCAACAGCAGAATTCAAATCTCATGTTCAGAGCAGTAGTGGCATGTAGCACTCCCATTGTCTCACACTGAAGAATGAGATACTCATTTCTCCTTTTAGTAGAAGCAGCAAAATGTGTTTATAAAACTGTCTCTTGACTCCTTAAGCTTTCATGCCTTTTTATACTTCAGTTATAAACAAAAAAAGACAGTGTGTCCTAATTTAAAAGGATTTTTTTTGCTGCCAGAGCAGTAAGATGATCAGCTATTAAATGGAGAACAAAGAAATAGTAATACAGTATGTTAACTACAAGAGAGACAGCTATCAAAAATACATTTCTATTCAGTACTTGAAAATATGTCCAACCTTTCCCACACTCATCCTTAAATAGCAATTTTGCCATAATTGTTCTACTACTGTGTGTAGATTGCTAGTATCTAGAAAATTATAATCTATGTATTCATACATTTATGATAACAGCTATTAGACCAAATTAATAAGAAGTCAGTTGCTAGTACCCACAGGATTTGACTGTTATTTTCAAGGAAGAAGCTGCAAATTTAGTTTCCTGCATTGGTCCCTGATCAATTAATTCTGTTTCAGTTCAAGTGAATGTATTTTCATATGTAAGTGGCCATCTCTCATTTTAAGAGTTGTCTTTCAAAGCTAATGAATGCATGGATAGAAGAAGCAGAGTTAGAAAAAGAGAAGATGGCATGCATATGTCTCTAGATACTGTACTGTCACTGAAAATAATCTTTGAATTGCAGTGTCAGCTGTAATACAGGTTTTATATGAGATTATTGCAGTTCATGCCTTCCTTTAACTAGACAACAGGTACCTTATCTGTTGATTTCTAAATAGACTCTTGATAGAATGGTGAATTAACTTAAAATTCTTTGTCCTTGTGTCCTCTTTCTTCAGGACTGAACTTTACAGTAGAGGTAAATCTGGCCTGGGACCAGAGGCAGCGCTAAGTCATGTCAGCGAGATGTTAGAAGCCAAGACAAATTCTGTTGTTGGACAGTGGAGTGGGAAGTGAGTTCCTGAGCTGAGAAGTGTAATCCTCGATCACTCTAAGCAAACACATCATATAGTCCATCCTTACATAATTGTTAAATTCTGGTTTATAAGTAGAGTATTTTTGCCTTGCCATTAAATCTCCTCTTTATAACTCCTACCCCACTGGATGACTGCCTTTTAATTTCACTGCCTAGTATTTAGAAAACCTTTCCTAATACATGAACAGTTTATACTGCAGCCAAAGCAAAGGTCTACTGCACCCATAAAAGCAGATCTACACTAAGCAGGATTTAATAACTATTAGGTTGTTTTAAACTTAGACATAAGCACAGTAAATAATAATAATAGCTGTAAAAACATTTTTGCACCCTGTGACCCTGTAAAAATTGTAATGCTTCAGGGAATAAGCTTCAGGCCTTAAGCTAACTGTGCCTTAGCAAATGCTGCAAGGCCCCAGTTGTGGTCTCTTAGGATTGTCACCAACTTGCTATGAGAACTTGTGATGCAAACTGGAGCTTGGTAACTGGTGTCTCTTGCTAGGAAGTGCACTTTTGAAAGCATGGAGTATTAAAGTGTTTGAAACATGGACATACCTTGAAAGCAGAGGTCCCAGAACTATAAACAACCCACTGACGGTCACTTACTGCTCACTGAAAACATGCAACCTTTAAGAAAAGGAGAAGCCACTGAGCCAGGAAGAACGAGCCAGGCTGCAGGACAGGGCACCTGCCACAGCAACCTCCCCCGAGCATCCCACAGCACCTGTGCCAGTGCCAGAGGCCCAGAGCTCAGAGGTGGCAAGAAACTCAAACATTTTACAAAAGGGAAAGATCCCAAACATGTTCCCCACCTCAGCATCCCACATGGAAGAGCTCTGAAACCTGCTTCCTACGCTGGGGTGATAGGGACTGCCGAGGGTATGGCACCAGCGCCACAGTACTGTGTGCTCACAGCAGGTGTAGCATATGGCTACTAAGGACCGACTGCTTTGAATGTGTAGTGATTAACAACTAAAAATCAGTAGGAACTAACCATTAGCATGAAGGGTGTTAATGGAAGTCAATCTAGTTAAAGTTTTTCTTTGAAGTTTAAACTGATCAGGCTTATCAGTCTTATAAACATCTGTGTCTTTAGGCACCTGATACATCCTTATACATATATTCAGTTGCTGCAATACTGATCTGTTTATTAAAATTATTCTTTTCAGTGGTTTTATCCCTACATGCTGTACTTATAAAACAGACGTGCGCAAGATTTTACTTCGTATCTGACCTCAGTCTTCGTATTGCAAAGATAAACAAGCCAAGTCTCATATCCTTCTTTGTTAGGGCTACAGGCAGATATTGAGGCATCTGAATAAGCCCTAGCGTGGGGTTAAGCTAACTGAATGGGACATGAGAAACTATGACATGAGAAATTGCCGGACATGACAGATAAACGATGTGAGAAGCTGCCAAAAGTTACAGATAGCACTCCGAGGGCTGTCAGGGACACCTGGGTCTCAGAGGTGTTTAAGGGGAAGGTATGTGAGAACAGGCTGAACATCACAGATAACTGGAGGGGAGCATTGCGGACCTTTGGGGGAGAACAGCCTTGCAAGATTAACAGCACCTAGGCAGCCTTGTTAGTAGAGCATGTAATGCTGAGATTACCTAAGTAGCAGAATAAGAAATACCAAATCTGTACATGGATGTAGCAAGATTGAGCTCAATGGAGAAAATATAATTATCAGTAATTATTTGGGACAGGGCTAGGGTGCAGAAAGGGTGGCAAAGAGGAAGGTAAAGAAATGGGAAAAGGGGTATTAAGGTACACAAAGTATGTGTTTGGGGATGTCCAGGGATATCTCCTGTGCTCCACTGCAGCTGGAGGAGGACAATAAAGCAGAATTAATTGTTCCAACCATAACACACGTTAACCCTGCTTCCATGATCAGGAGGACTGGGGTCAACGGGGTGGGGTGCTTTCCCTTTGCTGGCAAGGAAAAACCTGGGACAGATGAATTGAGTGACCTGATATCACAGTGTCAGTGCCTGTTGCAGGCCTGAAGACATCAGCATCCTCCTAAACACTTTTTGACACTTCTTGTCTTCTCTGCTATGATAGACATCGAATACCACAATTTTGCTAGGTATTCCTCACTGGAATTCATGTTTCCTGTATATGGTAATCTGACTTAACACATGGCACTCTAGACATGTTTTACAATGATAATTTATACTTTTTATTTTCTTGCTATATCTACTTGAATTTGTTTTAAGTACAGACATAAGATGTTTGACTTTTCAACCAGTATCTCAGCAAACTCTAGAAACTCAAGGGTAAATTAAAATATAACATATGGTGATCTTCTGACATCCATTACAGAGCTAACAGTTAGGATCCCGTTTCTTCCATAGCACAAAAGCTCTTTCAGATATGGAATTATTGAAGAGATTAATAAATGCAAAATTTCTGATGTAAAAAATCAAGCTACTATAAACTCATGTAGGCTTCTTTCACAGCATCAATTGTTAAAATAAGAGTAAAGCGCAGAGAGAAGAGGAAATGGCTAAATTCTCCTCTATCTATGTTTCAATTAAAGATAATAAAGAAGTTTTAAGAGAACAAAACTCCTCTGAAGGACAATGAGTGTGAATGCACGTTTCCCTTGAGAAGGTCTTTATTTATGATGTGGTCATGTATATCGATCTTTCAACAAAACCCAGTTGATTTACTTTGTCCCGGAGCAGTAATTATACTAAAAGAAGAAAAAAATGAACATATATTTACAGCTAGTGACCTGTATGATAGAATTCTTAATCCAATTTCAAGAATGTTATGTAGAAAAGTTTATGCTGAACCCTAAGTAGTTGTTTGTTCATACTATGTCACAAGCCAAAAGCATACATGCCACCTCCTCAGACCACTCACTATGTCATTCAATTTATCTCGAAAACACCAGCTAGTTAACTTGTGACTCAGATATGAAGTTCAAAATTTAATTCCAAACTTGCATTTTTGACTGTATTGTTTGTTTGTTGTTAACACAGTATAAACCCCCACAGCCCCGACATTTGCTGAATAGGTCAGATTCTCTCTGGTTAATTTGTCATACTTCAATTAAACATACAGAAGTTTTTCAGTGTTAGCATGCAAAACTAAGATGCTTTTGTAATTGTACATCAGCTTGCTCCAGATTCAGTGTAAAGACAAAGCACAATCCTTTGGCAAATGTTGATGGTGGGGAAACGTGTTTGCAGCCAAATAATTAATATTTGACACCCTCTTAGGTTAAGAGAGCTCGGTATGAAATGAAGTACAAAATGTTTGCAAAAGTCAGTGAAGGTCAAGGCATGGTACCAGTAAAAAAAGACTTTTATGACTTGATTGATAAAAAGTATTTTGTCCCATGTACCTTAGATGGATATTTATTCTGTATGTTATGCTTTGGCCTTTCCAAAGCATAACAATCAGATAGTGCACTGGGGTCTCTGCATAAGGCCTTAGGTATACATACTACTTCTTCCCAGATACCATTGCTCAAAATTTCCCCATTAACTTTACTAAAATAAATAAATAAATAAATAAATAAATATTTGTCTTTTCAAAGTCTTTACTTAGGAAAGTGTACCAGCTGTTGTGTGCTGTAAGCAGTGCAGCTGCACGTCTGCTCAACAGTTCACCCCACATAAACAGATTAAACTTCTTTGGCCTTTTAAACTCAACAAAGCAAAAGATTTCCCACCTCTCAGTCGCCTTTTTTCTATACTCAACTCAGAAACAAAGCAAGGCCTCAGAATAAATAGGGAAAATCAAAGAGAAAGCAACTAGCAAGTCTTGTTTTCCAGGACATACCCCTGTAGATTGCACAAGTACTTGGAAAAACAGCTGTAAACATAATATTTTTTCTTAAATGTCTGACATGTCTGATTGCTTTTCCAATCAGATTGCTTGAGAAAAAAAGTAGGAAGATTTGGCTTCCTGTAGTACCTACTGATTCTACCTCCCCTTGCTTGAAAATCTTGCTCTTTTTTTTCCATATATCCTTCTGACCCACGGTGTAGTCTGATGCTGTCTTCCTATTGTAGAAAGAGGAACAATGCTCAGGATGGTAAACATTGTTCTGGTTTCTAAAAAGCTTTATCTCCTCCATTATGGGACATAATAAAAAAGTCTGAAAATTTCTCATGCTATGGTAGCTGTAATGTTTCCTTAAATTAATACAGAATTTGAGGTGGTGATTGTTTGTTAGTTTAAGTGGCTTTGGCCTCATTAGAATATAATGGGTTTTCAAGGTTAGTACTGTATCATGTAGGTAGTAATAATAAATAATTTCTTTGTCAGCAGGGAGTCAATGAATATTTTGGGACTCCATCTGCAGACTATTTGGCTAGCAGGAATATACTCTACATACACTTTTCTATTGATGTGCCTGTAAAACTCCTGTTAATTATTATGGGGGTTTATAAATGGACATCAAAGGCGAGTTCATGAGCTCTCTGAAGCTCTGATTCTGCAAAGGCTTATAAATGTGTTTAATTTTGCACACTGTTAGTAGTACTGTTGAAATCAATGTGACTTACCATTAACTACATGCTGAGTGTTTGTAGGATTGGGGACTGGTGGTGATTTTATACAGATTTTACTTCACTGACTCCACTAAGGTTACTTGTTGTGATTTGCATTAAATTGACAGTCAGAAAACTATGACCTGAAGGAGAAATGCAATCCTAATTCTAAATAGATTCAAGATCATTGCAGAACTTTTTCCATCGAAAAAAGACCATTGTTACACTAGAGAGCTGCATTAAAGGGACAGTTAGGCCATGTATACCACAAATTTAAGTTATGCAAAAGTAAATTCCTATACAAAAATTAATATAGCTCTACAAAAAAGCCACAAAAACATTAACTGAAAACATGTCTTTTTTCTTTCTTTTCACAAATGTCTTTCAAAATTATCTTTTTTTTTTAAATGAAATGTAGTCTTTCTAAAATTTACTAAATCTTATTCTGTGAAATGCATTCTGTGTTACAGATTTTCACTCAGCACAATTTCAGTATAACTTATTTAACCAGGAGAGTCAGTAAAAGATCAGAACTGTCCACATCAAGAATATGACCACTGCTTGGTACAGCACTGCTGCAACAGTTTAAGCAGAAGCTACTAAATAAGTACCTGTAGCAGAGGGCATTGGGGGTATCAATAGGGAAACTTTATTATTTAAGAGCCCCAACCAATCAACCTATATGAAAAAGATAAAGTTCCAGTGGATTAAAAAAAAAAAAAAAGTTAAAGAAAAATTTATGAAAGAAAACATGTGGGACTGAGCAGAAGTATTCCTCTGCTTCTTACATCTTTAATCAGGGACTTCAAAAAATTAAACCTCTTCTCACATCATAAAATGCATTCAGGAGAAATCTAAGTGGGCTTCAATTTCTCACACAGTGGAGGCAAGGCGTCCCTTTGTCCTTGCTCGCTTAGTGCATCCTTGTGCTATTTGTCTTTGTCAGACGTGTGCATTTGAGTACCTGCACTCCGAAGTCCCAGTTTGGGCTCTGCTCCTGTGCTAAATGGATGCGCTGTAGGATATTGACTACTGCGAGTTTGACAAGGCTGCCCTTTTGACAAGGTGAAAGAGGTCATTATATTCACCTCTGGGATGCAGCCAATATAAATATCATTCTTAAGGAGACACAATGTGTTTAGAAGCCAAGCCACAGGTCCAACAGCCTCCTGGATACTGCCTAAGCAACACAGATTTTAAAAATTATTGCAAAGTAGTCAGGGTCACCCAAATATGATAGGAAACAATCAATACTGTTTATTGCTCTCTGTGGTATAATAGCTGTATGTAGGACAAATTCAGGAGATGTATCTCGGGGGTTTCTGTGACAAACAAGAGTTTCTGTTTGAGGGGAAATTAATGAATGCCAGCCCATCCACAGGGGAGATGAAAACATATGCAAATGAGCAAACCTCCACAAACCACTGCATTTCTTAATCTTCTTCATCTGTCCCACCCCTTTTTACGGTTAAGTGAGTTATTGCAGCCCTAAAGCTGTAGAAATCCTAGCACAGTTGCCACTAGAGACTAGGGCAGAATCCCAATGAGTGGAAAGCACTGATTAAATGACAGAACGGTCTTTTCCATTCCAGTAACTCCAGTGGTCAGGCATTGTGATAGCAAGGACTTTGAATGTCATTGAGCTAAAGGAGCTTTCATACTCATTATCATTCATTGCATATTCATCCACAAGGTAGGGCCTGTGCTTCATGGCCTCCTTAATGCTCTCTTCAGGCTGAACAAAATTAGGAGAATCTCACTAAAGAATCCCATATGGCACCAAGGATGCTGGCCCACTTTTACAGACCACTGACAACTGAAGTTCTGCTGCAAGGAAATAATTTTGATGCCCAAAGGACAAAGCTGACTCAAACACAGCAAAACATATATTATCATCACAGAAGCTTTAAATTGCAGAAAGCTCAGAAACACAGATAATTAAGCTCTTATAAAACCATGAGACCTCTGAAATATTCACCAATCAAATACTAAATTGTAATGGGCTTCTTTGGCTACCTGTTATTTACTATTTAGTATTTTTCTACATAAGAAAAAAATAATCCATACCACCTAGAAAAGCACATAAACTGTCATAAAATGTCTCTCCTGTAAGCCCTCAAGAAAACTGATTGCTTTTGAGACAGGCTGCGTTTATGGTTCAGATGCCTAGAATCTTCAATATGTATTTGTTATCAGAGATGCCCATTTCCTTGCCTTTGTGGTTATTTTTGGCAAATTATGCCACAGACTATATCTGAAATATCTCTACATTAAGTCTAAATAATCAATACATACAAGTTGTCTGAATTGTATTCTGAAATAAACATAGGTGTGCCAGTGAACTGATCTATATGAGACATAACCTAGTCTATACCGCAAAATAGGTTGCAGGCTGTAATGAAGGAATAGTCCTTGAATTTGACCCTGCTAAAAGCAAATGTCAAACAAGATCACTTGCACAGATTCCTTCTAACCTAAATTATTCTTTGATCCTCCTTTCTGAAGAAATTGAGCACAAAGGTTTTCTGCTACCATTTTCTCACATATTTCTCCCTTATTTTGAAGGCACAGCTGAAGTGGAAGCCTGCTGTTGGCACTCTGCATAGCAATGAATTGATGGTTATGTGGTACAAGATGCTGACCACCTGTACATTTGTCAGATGTAGGAAGGTATGTTCTTTCCTTTCGATCAATCACTAATAATTTTATTTTCTAGATCCTTTCCTTTTTATTTGTCTCATATTTCATGTGAACATCTGCCTTGACCTAAATCTCTAACCTTTTTGTATGCATGGGCATTGACAGCTATTTGTAAGAATCACGTATATTTAAAATGCCCTCTATCTTTCTGCCTGTTTTGCAATTGCCTTCCCGGATGGCTCTATGCAGGCTGCTGTCAGAGCATCTTTCCTTACATTGTTTAGTATTCAATTCACTGCTCATTGGCTTAATCCTCTTCACTCTCTTCTATTAAAAAGGGGATTAAGCATTTCTAAAAATAAAAATAAATGTTTAAAAGTTGAAAAGGTGATGCAAGTAACCGTGAGTGACTAGCAGTTTAAAGAGTTCAAACATTCTCTAATTAAACACCAGTGTCAAGGAATGCTAAATGATCCTAGGTGTTGAGCTCTTCAGGGGCTGGTAGGTACTCATTGATACAACGAGGCAAGCTGCACACTGGCACTGGAAGAACAGTTATATCCCCACATTCTGCCAGCAAGAAAGTTGGAAAGTTATGAACAGACAATTTTTTAAAAGTGACTTAACAGAAGATGGACAGAGTATCAAGTTGAATGTTCAAGCCTGTTCTCCTTCCTTTAACTTGTCAGAATAAGCCCTGGAACTTACTGCTCCAAGCTTACTCACTGTTGATCCCAATGGAAACAGAGCTGCTCAGCAGAAAATCCTGCAGAACTTCAAACTTTATCTGCCCACTACAAATTAACTTCTTTCAAACAATAATTCTTGTTTCTGCCTCTGACTGTTTGAAACATATTTACTACCAATCCCCAGAGAAAGCAAAAGCTTAGGTTATTTACTTAGGCTCTAAAAGAGATTTCTGGAGATGTTGGTAGACATCTCTTCTTCGTAGCATATATTGGTGACTAATGCCATTACACAACTGGAATTGTGCTTACACTGCACCCACAAATTCTCGGGTAACACATGCTCTTCTAACACAGAAACCCTTGTTACAGAGAAGGAAAACTGAGGAAGGAAAGGTGATGACCAAACCCACCATACGGGGGGTTTTGTCCAGGTCCAGTTGTCTATACTGCAGTTACGCACATGCTTTTTTTCTGCAATTTACTAATCCTTCATCGGTGTTGAGATGAAACAAGGTTTTCATAACCTCAGGGAAATACTACGTCATTTTACATCTGAGGAATACAAAATTTAAGATGTACATTTTTCAGAGATGGGGAATACTCCATAATGCATAAATACAATACAGAATAAGGATTACTAAAGATTATGAGCTGGTATACAATGAGAAGATGATGGCTTAGGTTTTATGCTAGTGAAATTTAGAAGTCAGTGGAAGATCTAACCTGAATTTATTTTAAGACCCTTAGCTGAACCTTAAAGAATGTG
>VYZV01014455.1:16420-27558 GCA_013401275.1 Pandion haliaetus | reverse complement strand
GCCCGGCGCCTCCCCTTCTCCTCGTCGCCAACTGTCACTCCCCGCCGGCGAAGTCGAGGGCTGGGTCTGGGCGAGCCTCGTCTCTCGCGGTGAGGTCTCCCTCCGGGCTCTGGCAGGGTTCTTGCTTGGGGGCTGTGGCCCTGGGTGGCCTCACGGGCCTCAAGCTGCCAGGCCGGACTCCCTCACAGCGCCTCACGGTCTCGGCCTCAGCGGCCCGCAGCTGCCTGTGGGCCGTCGGAGGTGTGCAGGCCCTAAGTTCTTCACTGTCCTGCCATGGGCCAAGCTGAGCTGACGTATCGCACTGTGTCTCTTGGGAGTAAAACCGTCGCATGGGACGCTGAACAGGATGGCAGGGGTAGCACGCTTGCTGCAAGTGGCTTGTGGTACCTGTAGTGCTTAACGTTTTTGCGTGACATTCCTTGCTGCAGGTCAGACTGGGAGCTTGGAAGTAGGGTTGGATGTGGCCTGGTGCAAGGTGAAGGTGCGGTGGAGTGGGACCGAGGCTAGTGCAGTGTAACGTGAACTGTGGATGTTAGCCAGGCTGCGTGGTTGGGACTCAAGGTAGCTTTCTCCCACCGTTCACAGGACCTTGCACTTGGCTGTAAGCTTCAGCTCTTTCAGAGAGTCTAGTAAAAAACAAAGTGATGATAAACCAGCTTGTAGTTTGACAGTCTTGTTCCAGCCTGACACAACTTTTTGCTGTGGTATACCTTAAAGTTTAAAAGACTGGGTCTAGGATGGGCTATTGCAGCTCATTGAGGGCCCAGTCATAACGTGCAAATGTGCACAGCAGCAGCTTGAATATACCTCTAGGTCAGTTGTGACTGAATTTTATCATCGGTTCTCATAGTGAGTTTTTGTGCCCAGTCCCTTTCTGAACTGAGCTGCTGCTCAATCCGTAGCTAATGTCCAGAAATGCTCTTACAGATACTCTGATAAAATTGAAACATGGAATGCATGGGAAGAATGAACTATCATAGAAGTCTTCCCGGCAGTTAGGAAGGCACTGTGGTATGAAATCAGTACTGTCTGCCTTTTACCAGCTCAGTGTTTTCAGAGCGGCCAGTCTGGGATTTTTCTTCAAGTGTTGAAGTTAATTTTTCTATTAAAAAAGTTTGATTTTTAGCAGTACAGGTTTTTGAGTATTTTTCTCAGATTTTTAATGCAAAATATTTCTAGGATTATGTTGTTTTGCATTTCTCGATATGTATGACTCAGATTCAAAGAACAATATATTATTGTAGGATCATGTGTTGGTAATAGTATGTGGCAGTACATGACTTGGAAGACTAACTGGTGGATTTTGAAAAAGACTAGTGTTTTCCTTACTGTCAGTTTGAAAATAGAAACTTTGGTCAGTATCTTCCTGTGTTTTTGCTTTCAGCACTCATTTAAATTAGCAAGGAAATCAAGGCAGTCTGCTTCTAACCAAATGCATTGTCCTTTCCCCATCTGTTCGAATAAATTTAGTCACTGTATGATTTGTCTCCTAGATAAATATATCAATAATTACTGGTAGTCTAATTGCATCTCTGCCCCCTCTCTCCCCACATGGGACTTTTTTTTTTCTGGGGGGGGGGAAGAAGTGGTGTATTTAAGTAGTATATTTTCAATAAAAATGTATTTTATCTTTTTCTTTGAAGTAAGGAAAGTGTATGTTAGCTAAGCTTATATCCTTGTAGATAAATATTCTCAAAAATTTGGTTGTTCAGCAGAGAAGTCTATCAACATGAGCACTGGCAGCACAACTTGAATGTTTTGGTCACTTTCTTGGCTACAGTATAAAAACTAAACAAATGATTTCATGAAACTTATCTGAGTGATTAGCATCTCAAACATAGTTCATATAATTAAAATATTAAATACGACCTTTGGAGTCTTGGTACTACTTTATCATTTATTTAGCTAGTTAAGGCTGTATAAAAAGACTGATGTCATTGGTTAAAGAGGAGCCAAGAGTCTGTGCTAGAAGTAGCTAAAATCACAGCCAATTCTCCAAGTTATTTAAAAAAAGAAAAATTCCAGGAAGCTGTCCCTGAGGAATCTCGTCCCCCTTCGTTGGCTTAGGCAGCAGCTTCAGCTCCTGAGCAAACCTTTTGGCCTAACTAAAGAAGATTAAGATAATCTTGTTCTAAAAGTTTGCTTTCTAAATTGTGTAAGACTAGGAGTGCTGTGATTGAAATATAGGGTCTTCACCAAAAAACCTTAGTGTTAAAAAACCCCTCCAAAACCAAATGAATCTCCCCCCCGCCCCAAAAAAAACCCCCAAACCAACCCCAAACTACTGCCAACCCCACAAACCCCAAACACTGGCTTTTTTTGAATCTGGTCAACTCTGTATCAAAACATGCTGATAATATTCCTTGGGTGCAGAAACTCTGAGCAAAAGGAAAGAAAGCCCATTCCAAAATAGCTACAGGTGAGAGTACCTACCTCAGATGTATAGTGCAAGGACTTGTCTTGGCTTTTTATTTATTACGTCTTTAGATCTTTATAAAAAATTTTGAAATCTACAGTATGAAGACAGCATTCCCTTTCTAACTTGTAATGTGAAACTGTGTTAAATGTACATTCAAACTCCAGATAGTGTTTACAGGCTTCATACATACCTTTCCCAATGATACTCTGGGAAAGAAAGTCTTCCTTTTTTTGCCTTCCCTTTTTTTTTTTTTTTTTTTTTTTTTAGCAGATTCCTTACTATCTTTGTGTGTAAACCATACATAATTATATCTATTGGAAATTTCAGGATTCTTTAAAGAATTAAAGTTGTCAGATCAAGTACTCAGAAATTAATGAATGGCAAAACTGTGAAGTGCTGAGTAGAAACTTAACTTAGTTACTTGAGGTCATGCAGGATGACCCAACCTTGAATTACATTATTTAATATTGTTCTCTGCATCCTATGTTTTTCTGTCTGCATTCCAGTCCTTCTCTGCAGTCCCTCTAGTCATCTCATTTGGTGATGTTTGGGCGGTAGATACTTCCTAGCTCTTTGCCATCCAGTCTACAGCTAGTGAGAGCGGGTCTCCTAGCCTTCCTTGGTAAGACCTCCTTCTCCACAGAGCAGAGATGCTTTGCCACACTGTTGTCACAAACCTGAAACACTGACGGTAAATTAAGACCCACGCCCCCAGCATACCTTAGTATGACACAGCATTATCATTCTTACAGTAGGTAGAGAGTATGTTGGCATTTCACAGATCTAACCTTCCCTCTGAATCATCTATTGCATATGTTTAAAGGGGAGTTGGGTGTTGATGAATGGGTAATTCCTTGCTGGGCTAACAGCTGGGTGCCTGGCATGCTGTCACAGCTGTTTCCAGGTGTTAGCACTGATGCCTGACTTGTGGGAATAAAAGGAAAGGTGTGAAGGGCTAGAGCCATGTTCCAAAATAGCAGTCTGGGAATTGTCTGAGAATTACCAGGGTAAATTTGTGGCGCTTTCACATATAATGTAATGAACATCGTCCCTGTAACTGTGTCAAGCTTTCTCTTCATTTAGCTTTAGAAAGTATAGATGGCTCTTAAATCACATCTTTTTGTTTGAAAAGTTGTTATAAAATTCATCCACGTAGCTTTATTTGGTGTTACTTTAAAAACTAACATTTGCTGTGCTACCATCCTGGTTTCAGCTGGGGTAGAGTTAATTGTCTTCCTAGCAGCTGGTACAGTGCTATTTTTTTGAGTTAGATGTGAGAAGAATGTTGGTAACACACTGATGTTTTCAGTTGTTGCTAAGTAATGTTTAGTCCAAAGTCAAGGATTTTTCAGCTTCTGATGCCCAGCCAGCAAGAAGGCTGGAGGGGCACAAGAGGTTGGGAGGGGACACAGCCAGGGTAGCTGACCCAAGGTGGCCAAAGGGGTATTCCATACCATGTGATGTCACATCTAGTATATAAACTGGGGGGAGTGGTGGTGGGGGGGATGGCCACAGGGACTAACTGGGTGTCAATCAGCAGGTGGTGGGCAATTGCACTGTCCATCATTTGTATATTCCAGTCCTTTTATTATCACTGTTGTCATTTTATTAGTGTTATCATTATTAGTTTCTTCTCTTCTGTTCTATTAGACTGTTCTTACCTTAAGCCACAAGTTTTACTTCTTTTCCCAATTTTCTCCTCCATCCCACTGGGTGGGGGGGAAATGAGTGAGCAGCTGTGTGGTGCTTAGTTGCTGGCTGGGGTTAAACCATGACAACTACTTGTGCACTGTGCTCTTATTTCTGTTGTGTTGTAATCCATAGGTATAAATAAGTTGCCGTTGCCTATTGTGGAGAAAAGCTTTACAAACTACATTAATTTTAGGGTGAAGAGGAGTATTTGTTAAGGGCCAGACTATGCCTATTTGGTGCTGACCTTAGTGAGGACATGGGAGGCTCCAGGAGTTCCTCAGTGCGTAGCAGACGTGTGTGTTGATTTTGAGTTTTTTCAGCAGTGAGATACACGGTGCTTTCTGAAGGCTGCTAATGAAGGTGGAAGGAGGTTATAGCCTGTTTGAGCAGCTCACCAAGGGTGCAGACAGCACACCTGAACTCAAGGGCTGCAGCTGGTTCCAGAGTTGGGTTGGTGGGGGAACAGGACTTCTTGTGCCATACTTCCTGCTGCATATAAGGGCCACCTGGGAAGTGCCCCTAAGCCTCAAGGAAGCTTTATTGTACAACGTGCAGTTTCCATACCCCTTAAAGTAGCAGGTTTGAAAGCAGTGACAGTTCTTCTTTCCCTGGGATATATACTTAGCGGGTGCTACAAAGCACGGGCTATGACAGCAAGGGAAACAAGTTTTGTTTGTCAGATTTATTCTTCTCCCAGTACAAATGGACTAGAACAGTGAAAGCCTGCAGATAGCAAAGGTGGTACCTTGAAGGTACATCTGAGAGCTAAGCTCGGTGTCCTCTAAAGGGGGAAGCAGGGCAAGGATTGAAAAATAATGAATACTGTGAAAACACAGGGAACCTCCAGCAACATAGCAGGGAATCCTACTAGTCAGCATGGCTCGCTAAACTGTCAAGCAAAGGTTATGTGAATAAATAGTTGAAGCTAGCTTTCTTTGATCTAGGCTAAACTTTTATTTTAAAAAGCCCTAATTATTATGGTGTCTTTCTCTGTTGTAGATACCTGCTAGTTGTCTGAATTTCCATAACGAAGATTTAATATGTAGAATTTTTTTAAGTTATTGCTTTATAGCTTGCCGTGATGATCAGATGGCTGTTCCAGGTTGATGGCTCTGTCTTCCTAGGGTCATTTGATGAGCAGTGAGGAAACAAAACTTCCTGTTTAGCTATTTTTGTTTAATGAATTTGTCAAGCTCTTTCATTGTTTTAGTGGTTTTATTGTAGTAAACTCTTAGCTGAGTGCAACAGCAATTATAGCACGATTACTAAGACCTCATGGAAGATTATAGACCACAATTATCATGTCGTTCTTGGAGAATTGAACAATATGATTTACTCATCAGGTTAAAACCCGGTCTGGCAAGTAGGAAGGAAAGTCTTTTGTATGAAACATTTTATCTTTTCATGTTGTGTATGCAAATCCTGTTGATGCTCAAAGAGTTATGTACTGTCTTGCCTCTACTGCCTATAGTCTGCTAAATTGTAGCACTGAAATTCGGTCAAGTCTTCCATAACATATGTTGGGGAAAAAAAAATCAGAAAAAAAAAAAAATCGATGCTTGTGCTTTTCATTTTCCTTCGACCTTTGAGTTTTAATGTTACTCATGAATTCGACTTCCACTTTTTAAAAATTTTACTCTTTTTGTAAGAAGGTCTTTAAAATAAGACCTGCTACTCCCACCTTTTCTCCTGGCTGGGACTTATGCGTTGTCACTGCAGTTAACAACTCTGAAAACAAGAAGGAGCTGAAATTCATTTTCCTTTTTGTTACGTAAATGGATTTCATGATGATTTTATGTTGTAGACTGGACCTGAATTTTATTCTTTCCTCTGCTTAGGGTCACATCTTTTGCAAAAGTAAAATTACATGTTGATCTAGGAAGCTGAGAGCCGTAAGGCAGGATTTTGCCCGTCAGATGTGACAAGAGTGCAGTGGTGCGGGGCAGTCTTTTGAGATGCATTTGAAGGGGTGCCGTTCTAGCAGCAGGGCAGAACTTGCACAGTTTTCAGTGCAGCTGGGATAGGTGTGGCTGTATCTGATGGACTGGGATTTGATTGGACCCAAGGCTGCGCAGCTATCTCCATCCTACAAGCCAGCTTACATGCATGATGCAGTTTGTGCTACCCAAAAGCACATGCTGCTGCTTTTCAAATGGACACTTTTTAAAAATCTACTGTCTATCCCATCCTATGCATTCTGCCAGTGTCCCAGTGTCAGTAAAATGACCCAGGGAATACAAACATAGCTGGCACTGAGTTGGGAATGCACATCTACT
The DNA here is from genome assembly GCA_013401275.1 of Pandion haliaetus. Lineage (NCBI taxonomy): Eukaryota > Metazoa > Chordata > Aves > Accipitriformes > Pandionidae > Pandion > Pandion haliaetus. The sequence continues at coordinate 21,171 of VYZV01014455.1, read as the reverse complement.
TAAAATGTTGAAAAAAGCTGAAATTCCTGGTGGCTGCAGACAAGCTGGATTGAATGTGTCCTGTTTGTTCTGGCTATGCTAACCCTTTGACAGCACAGAGTTCAAATCAAAAACTGCTTTCTCTCCCTCCCTGGTTGCCTGGCAACCTCCCTCCTCTTATTAGCATATGATTTCTATTCCTTTTTTTATTTCATCAGTACAGTGTTACACACTCAGCTCCCTGCCTTGGGCCGTCGCCTTTGAGAAGAGCAGAATTAGTGCCTTTATACGAGATGTTGGCAAGTATGTGATTTGGCAAAGAAATCAAACATTTGGGATTAGGAAACCTTTGGCCATAAATGTCTTATCAGAAGCTCAGAGGGTGGCGTTTGTGTGGGCATGTTATTCAAAGTCTTTTCATTTTCATTTGCTGTCATTTGTATACTAAGGGCAGATTTCTTCTTGCAGATCAGCACAGCATAAATCTCTGGTGTCTTTACGTATGCAGAGCATCAGATTGTGAAATCTGCCACAGAGATCAGCTACACAGATCTTGGTCGGTATTTTGTCGTCTTGGTCTGTATGCAGTTCAAATGCAATGCCATAATTCAAAATTTAAATATATCTCCCCCCCCCCCGCCCCCGATATATCCAGTTCGAATTGGAACTAGGGAAGAAAGCAGGTAAAGAAGTAAGTGGAGAAAATGAACTAAATTCTCCAGTTTTCTTCTTATAATAATGATTATTAGAAATAAAAAGAATATTTTGCCTTCAAATAGGCCAGGTGTATTCTTTTATGAAATAACAGGTGATTCAGACTAGGTCTTAAGTTTAACTTTAAATTCCTTTTTTTCTGCTCATAGACTCTTACAGCTGCAAGAAACACCCAAATCTTTTTTGTTGTTGCAGATGGCAAATAACATAGGATTCAAGTGGGCAAGCTTCTTTAAATGTTATTAGAGAAAAACAACAGCAACAACAAAAATTAGAAACATAGTGAGGTTGAAATGCCAAAGCAAGTGCATTTGAGAACTGTTTAGATAAAGATATGTGTAGGATTTTTTTCTTAATATTATCCAAATCATAAGCTATTACCCAGTTAAGTTGTAGTCGAATCACCATTCTTAGCCCAGATTGACACTAAAGGGATCCAGTTTTCCTTGCAAGCAGGAAGAATGCAAGAATCTCTTCCTGAAGCAATTCTGATGTGTACTCTGTCCCTGGGACGGCTCAAAGCACTGCGTAACCTTCCCTAACTGCCTTACAGCAGAAGAGGGGTTTATTCCCCTTGGAAATGCATCATCTGGATGACTAGCTTCTCTATATCAAACCCAGAAGTGTATTTGTGAAGGGCTTAGGGTAAATGGAGGTTCCACATTAAACAGTGGTAGGCCTTAGTCAAAGCCATGAGATGTTTTAATTCCCTTAGGTGTCGGTGTATTAGCAGGCTTTGTGAGTGGTGGGAGGTGACTTACTCCATCTAATAGCTGTAGAATGTCAACCTTAGATGGCCAGTACTTGGGTCACATTGCTCAGGCTGAGGATGGGGAACAATACACCCATACCTTTGATGTGTAGTCTCAGAACAAACGAAACAACTCTCTTTTTCAACACCCTTCTTTTCTTATGCTGTGGACTGAGTTGGGCAATTTCACTTCCGTCCTCTGTCAAAGCACTTAAACCTTCTTATGAAACATCTGGTCTCTTACCATGGTCAGAGATGCCTCACTAAGCCGATGTGGAATTTTGAGTGTTTTAGGTCTTGCAGAGACTTCACCATTTGAAATTAGGTTAAGCCCACCTATAAAAGTACTTTGTTTTTAAGAATGCTTCCGGTATTTATACATACAGTTTCAGAAAGCTTTATTAGTATGATAAATATTAATATATGTTATGCCAGTATATTATTTGTAAATTTAAAGTGATAAACACAATGAAGTCCTTGAAATGCCAAACCTTTCGTCTTTGCCCAAGCCAAGGTTCAATTTTATTTTCAGTATGACATTTGCTGCCTGAAGTGTTACAAGTGACTTGACCTTAAAATTATGTTTATTTTAGTTCATTGAAAAGATTGGCCTTTCCAGTTCAACTTGACACCAACAGTGCAAATGGGAGAAGGCAGACATGCTTGCCTGTGACTTCATTTGAAAGCTAATTAAAAAAATATCTAGGTGATGAATCTAAATATTTCCATTTAGATGGGATGGTAGTCATCAGTTAAAGGCAATCATGGTGCATTCTGACATTTTAATTTCAGGTTCAAAAACAATTATATATGTAATTAAAGTGAGAAGTGTCCAGGCAGCCAAACTGTCTGATTTACATGTCTTGCCAGCGTATGCAGTTTTTTTAATAGATGTACCTGTGCACACCACTTTGAGAATATAGAAATGAGGTGGAAAAATTGAAAGCTGGTTTGAAAGTTTGATGTTAGTTTTTCTTTCTTCCTAATGATGCGCTTCTTTCAAGGATTAATTATATGCACAATGTCATTAGGTTTATATTTATGGTGGAGAGTGGACTTTGTGCCATTTTCAGGTAGGTTATCGTGGTACCTAGTTTTTTTAATTAATATATTGCTGCACACTTTCCTTGGTTCTTTGTTGTGATTCTGTTAGTTGTGCTCTGAGAGGCCTCATTTAAATCGAAACTTCTTATGTTGGAATGAACTGTCCTGGCCAGGGTTTTCTCGGTCAACAAAACATTTGACCAATTTGGAGAGAATGAAGCAGGCTGCTGTGTAGGAGATGCATCACTGAAATTTGGGCTACTGTTTCCTAAGATGGAGATGTTTCGTTGTGCTGTATGGTCTGCACAGGGCTGTCTACCCAGCCTTGAGAGAGGTCCTCATACTGCCCAATCGCATCTCTGTTAGTTGATTAAGGAGCGGTAATATTGTGCTCTGAAAGGAGCCCTTTGCGGTCTTGAGATGAAAGGACAGAAGGCAGGACATGTCCTTCTGGGTGAGGAGAAATGGGCTGATAAGTATGTGGAGGGTTCTAGAGGGAAGGAGAAATAAAATGGTCTCCGCAAGCAAGCTATTGCTGAATTTAACAATCACAGCATTTTCCTTGACAGCCATTGTACTGTTAGCATCTATACTAGCATCTAGCTCATAGTAAAATGCTTGTTTTTGCCTTGATTGTGAAGGGCATTCTATGAAACCCAATTCTGTTCCACTCTTAACAATAAGCTGACTACCCTCCCATCCAGGCATGTCTAGCATCCGCGCAAAACTCCAGAATGCATGTGTGAAAGTAGGTAGAAGTGTTAGCATAGGTTATTAAAAATGTAGACCCATAATGTGAGTAAAGAAGACTGGAAGTATAAAAAGAGGTTTTACACCTGGAAGTTATTATAGTTATTTAGATTGAGCGAGAATAATAACCAATTGTTTTCTAAGATGTATGACACATTTATGAAAAACCTTGAAGGATAAATGGATCTTTTTAGTATGCTACTTCCACAAAGGACTCTATGAATAAAATAATAGTGAGAGAACTCTCAGTGGATGCTGAATACTGCTAATTGATGAAATTATTACTTATTACACTGCAACTGAACTCTGCTTAGAAACACTATTTTCAGTATGATTTTTTGAAAATGACAGCTGAAATGTAAGAGGCTTTGTATTGAAAGTGAATAGTGATAATTTCTTGATATCTTTGAAATGAAGGATATTTCAGTGACAGTTAAAACTGAGAAAAGTGGTTTTTTTTAAGTGCTCAGATCATGGAATATTGCTATGGAAATAAAATGAACTTTTCTGAAATCAATAAAGTAGACTTAATGTGGATTTATGAGGCATTTAAAAATAATTTTAAGTATTCTTATTTATAATAAAGCAGTCTATTTGTGTCAGCAGTTTTCATATTATGTCACCTGTTAAGGTTAAAAATGAGGTTTGTGGGATAGGGTGTAGCCATTGCATTTAGGAAAACTCTTAATTGTAAATTAAATCAGTATTGAAGAATAACTCCATCACTTACTGCTCAGGGCAAATATGGGAATGAGTACCAGATTTGGCTTTGATTTAGTACTGATGAAATTAAAGCCTGGTGTCCTTCTTGATGTGTCATTTTAAGTCTATGTACTAGCTCTTAAAGAATGTTATCAGTAATTGGTGTGAGGATCTGTGTGCAGTGTCATGTGTGGTATAGTGTTTTGGAACATAACTGCAAGTGAATAAAAGATCTGATTTCAGCCTTAACAAATTTGTTCATCAGTGTTAGAGGTATACCTCCCTCCCTGTTAACTGGCAGTCTTCAGAATATGAGGAACAAAGTAAGTGTGTACAAATTCGCTCACACCACTTGCATGTGGGTGCGTGTGTGTGCTAGTGACAGGAACATGGGATGGGAGATTAGAGGTGGTTCCCAGACTTACTCGGCTTCCATTTTAAAGCTGGGTTTGATACTGCCCTTTTTTCAGTTCCAATTGAAAACTAAAATTTTAAAGATTTTAGTAAGCTCATACATAGCTCTTCAAAACAGATGGAAGTGAGAGAGTGACAAAAGAGTTGGGAGGAAAAAAAAAAAAATCAAACAAGATAACCACAACAGAAGCTGTTCTAGAACGCTGGTGATAAAATGCAGAAATGAAATGAATACAGAACAGAAAAAATGAAAATATTATCTCTTCTTAAAAACCTACAGTCTGAGTAAAATGTCAGCAGTAACCCATACTATTGACTGCTGAAGGGCCAGTTCCTCTTTGTTAGAATATGATAAGAAATAGTTTTCCGAAGACCGTAGAATATTTGTTAAGTAAAG
>VYZV01014455.1:204-15793 GCA_013401275.1 Pandion haliaetus | reverse complement strand
ATATTTGTTAAGTAAAGCAGAGTAGCTTGCATGCTGCCAAACCTTGGCACCAGGTGAGGAGATAAGATGAATTGATTTAAGAACCCCAAGTATTAAGCACAAAAGCAAAGTTAGCTCATTTTTAACTCCCAGCATAATGTTCTCTGTGCACTTAATCANTAGAGGTAAGCATTTAAACCCATGTAGAGTTTCAGGCTGAGAACCATCATCCTAGAGAAGTGTTTGTGCAAATCCTGCCAGTTAGTGTGTAAGTCCAGGAGAGTGAGAGAGAACAACCATCATGGTTGTGTACCTCTTGGCTGTTTGGTGTTTTGTCACAACTAGCTGGGGTGTTCTGCTTGGCATGCTGGCAGCTGTGAATCCCTTCCTCAGTTGCTGTAGGAGGAAGCTGACTTGGGCATGCAACTTCCACTTCTGGCATTAGTCACCTGCCTTACAAAACTTACCTGTCTGTGAATGTAGACCTCTGCTCAGGAAAAGTGAGCAAACAATAGCTAAAAGAAGAGCTGACCTAAAGTCAAGCTGAAGGAGGTAAAGACCAAATCCACATTGAACTGTTGGTTCTTCTGGCATGTTTGTGAAGCTGTCAGGTGGAGAAGAGTGGGAATATAACTTAAAGCACTTACATAACAGTTACTTGGGTATTTTTCCTTTGTATCATTTCTAGTGTAGTAAATAATGTTACTTCTGTTACAGCTGTTCCTGTTACTCTGCAGTATTTGCTCCTGCTCATACCAAACCACAAACAAAGGGATGCTGATCTGAGACAAGTGTTTGTTAACATTTCCGTCCTAATTGAATGATAGCTCTGTGGTCTTGTATCTTGTAGTCTGGGAAAGACAGCTTTGTCCTGTCAGCAAGATGGGGAATTTTATATTTTGCAAAAGTCCAATACTTAAATTTTTCTGCAGCTTGGAATCCAAAGCTTAGAATCATTACAGTATGTTTATAGGAGAACTACTTAACTATATTTTTAGAAAAACTTACAAATGATAAAAATAGTAATTCTTCCCTGTTCAGAGGTCTCGGCAGAAATGCAGTTTGGCTTAATAAGTAAAAGAGTTGGAAAATCATACTACTACATAAAACACCCTTTATAAAATATTTTAAAAATAAGTTTTCTGTAAAAGCATGTGAAAAGTATGATAAATCAGAATCCAAATGTTTGCTGGCATGTTTTTTAGATTGCGCAGCCTAATCTGATTATCCTGTTTTCTTAAGAGTATCACCTCTGCCTCTGGGCCACACATTCAGCAGTATTTAATGTCAATAAGATTTAAAAATCAAAATTGTTGAATAAGAGTGAAGAACTCCAAGGAATTGCTTTGTATTACCCATTACTGATATATGTTCCATTGTCATCCATAACGCATGTGATGCCCTATATATTGACATTTCTTAATGTCACATTTCTTTGCTTAAAGGTGTCAACATGGGATCACTGTGTGCTTCTGCAAAAGAAGACAATGACATGTTAAAAGGAGGAGGAAAACTTGGCAACAGTTTCTTCTTGCCTTACTTGCATGGGCTGTCAAATTTTATTGCTTGAAAATTGGCTGAGTTACTCTTTCAGTTACCAAACGTTTAATATTTTAATATGTGACTTCACACATCAAACCCTTAACTGTTTAGAGTATATAATTAACAAATCCTTCGTATTTCCATTTTCCTTCTACATGCTGATTTTTTTTTTTCCTTTTTAATTAGGATGCTCTGATGTATACACAAAGTTACTAGAAAATCAATAGTTCCATTGTCAGCTTTGTATTTTACCATTGTATTAAACAGTTGCTACTGAAATTTTTGTAGAAGTTTGCACATTAGTTGCATGTAGGTAAGTTTACGTGTTGCTTCTTAATATTGCAACAGATTAGAAAGTCAGTACTGATAGATAGTTGTCATGTTCTTGGAACAAATACAGATGTTCACGTGTTTCAAGCACTGAATGTACTAGATGTTTTAGATGTTTATTGTCGCTCTCATCCTTGTATTTCAGGTTCATTTATTGGACTTTGAAAATCACCTTTTAACAAAGTTTTCAGAACATTGCTTCACTCAGCTAAAATTAGTTCAGCTGATTTTGCCAATGTTTAAACTTAAAGCAGTAATAACTTTTAATGTTAATTTCTCTCCTATGATCAAAAGTCAGTAGAGCATTCAGTTTTCGTTAATTGACATGTCTCTAATGCAAGTTTGGGTTTTGGTTAAGCAAACACCTGCAACTGAGGGTTCAATAGAGAGATTCAATTATGGGGATACAATGGCCTATTTTTGGTTTTGGCACCAAGTTTATTTCCAAAGGCAACCGAGCTTGCTTTCTCTTTCAATCTGTTTGTCTTCTTGCAGAAAAGTAGAAGTGACATGTCAATGTATGTGTATGATAATGATCCTTTCTGCTGTGAGATACTCATTAAATGACTGTCCCTATGAGTGAGCAGTTACAAATGTTACTTAGTATTTCTCATGTAACACAGCAATTTTATGCACAAGCGAGGCGTAGATAAATATTATAGTGAGGAACCCAAAAACTTCTGTTATACCTGTGATGCAAACCTAAATATTTTTATGAAGCTTTAAGTTTTGATTTGTAAAGAAGGAAGATATTTTTATTAGGAAGATGAAAAAAGGTAACTTTGAGTGTAGTGGGTTTCACAGTCTGCAGAGACCATGCATGTGCTTACTTTTAAAGTAACAGCAGTCACGAAGCTAAGAATCAAGGCTGTGACATGAATTGCTCTGTTTTTTTTTTTGACTTAGCCAATTGGTTGGATGATTAAGACTATCCAGTTAGGGAGAAAATCTATGAAAATGTTAAATGTAGGTGTAGAAGGATAGCTGCACCAAACTTTAAACCCTTCTATTTTTAAAGGCTGTAAATTAAATAATATTTTAGTCAACAAAATGAATACATAATAGTGAATTCTACTTTGAGTACATCCATGAGACCTGTGCACAGCTACGCTTTCTCTGAATTTGTTATGTTCACCCTAATAGCTTTTGATGTAGTGTATTGTTTATAGTGTGAAAACATGCTGTTATCACAGAGTAGGGTGTTCCTGGAGAAGCCTCAGGTCTGAGAACTTTATCTTATGGTATGGTAGAGTTTGAGCCTGCTTTAAGCTATATGGCTTTTAAGGTATACATGCTTGTGTATGAATAATTCACTGAATGCTGGGATACTACTTGGGTACCTAAGTTAAGCACGGAGGGTGAGTATTCACTTTAGTTTTCCCTGTGAGGGTCAAGGTGCTTCTGCAGAGATCAGTTGTGTCAAGGAGGTAGCATGCAGAGTTTCTAGCAGCGTAATTTACCACCCAGAGCTCTTCCATTAGAGAAGAGTGGTTGGTGTCTATGGGAAGCAAGTAACACTTTTCTATTTCAATAGACCTTTTAGAATTTACAGTAATACCTGGCATAAATGCATTGCTGAGGTAAAGAAATCAATCTCTTAATCTGAAAGTTAACGTATCAACAAAATTAGGTAAACCATGTTTAGGGTTGTGTAATTTTGCTACTTTGTTAATCTGTCATGCATTAACTTTGCTTATGTAACAGAAAGTGCATGAAGTATACCACACTTTTGTAATATAGACATGTTCCTGACTTTTGTGGGAGTGATTTAGGAAACTGCTCATTTTGTTAAGAGGCAGTATTTACATACTGCAGCGAAATCTGAGGACCATGAAAATCTGTAGTGGTAAGCCACTTTCTAAGTATCTAGTAATGGATCTAGGACTATACCTCTAGGATACTGGTATGCTATGTTATTGTTACAGGATAAAGAGTAGTCTTATTCTTACTAAATATCAGAGGCTGTGTAAGACAGAAAGGTGTTTATTCTGATATAGAAGCAGTCTGTCTTATAGGGAACTCTAAAGCTATATGGAAATGTAAAGATGAAGATGTAGTACTTAAGTGCTATGCTCAAGGCAGTGACCTGTCAGTGCACAGCTAGAATATGCTTACCACAAGATCATCCATTGGCCTTCTAGTTCTTGCTCTTTTTTGAGGCTCTGAGCTTGCATGGCTTGTAGAAGAAGTAAGTCTTGTGATTAAAAGTTGTCTTTCCCTAGCTGTGTTTGAGCTCCCTCCGCCACCCATATGTGCAGCAGGATTCAGGGTCAGGCCCCAGTCCCTGGAGCCTGTCAGCTTCTCAGCCCCTGTCTCACAGGAGGCTACAGCACTGCTGCTCTTCTGGTACATTTCCTAGTCACAGGCTGGCTGTTGCTCCACAGAAGTGGAACCCCATCTTCCAACTCTCTGGACCTTGAGGACTCTCATTTGAAGATGTCATAATAATGTAAATTACCTGTTCTCAGGCATGGATGCAGAGGGTCACCTGGAGAGTTTACCCTTGTGGAGAGAGATGAGTGTTGTGGCTTGTCATGCTGTGATATATTGTAATATAAATGAGTTTGCAGTCAGCTTGTGACTTGCTCACACGTGCAGCTATTTGTCTCAGTAACAGAAAACATATACAAGAATAATTCTTTGGGGGTTTCCCTTCAGAGTCCCATGCTGTCTGGGATCCTTTCTGCTTCTAGAATTGGGTTCTCCAAAGGCTGACCACACTATTCCCCTGACATCTGTGGTAATTTCATGTTTCATCAAGCTTTCTCTGGCATTTGTCACCAGGCTTGAACTACTATGAAAGCACGGCCTTTTCTCCTTTTTGCAATTTTTGGATGCATTCCTAAGATGTATTATCAGCCAGGTTATATAAATTGTTTGTAAAGTTTCTCATCAGTTCAGATCTTCTGTAAGGAAATACACATTTGACACAAGTATAAATTTATGACATATTCTGTCATACATAAGAATGAGGGAGAAATTCACAACATTTTCCCATATTCCTTCAATAACGAAAAATAATATAGAGCTAGCTTTGGAAGACATGACAACATAGATACTTATTTTTTGAAATCTTGTTTATCCTTTAGTGTTACAAACTCTCCTAGGACTAGAAGTTGCTCTTGCTCATTTGGTAATGAAACTTCCACTTTTAACAGTTAGGGACTTTACATGGTGTTTGAAGTGCTGCATCTAACTGTGAGTGCTTCATGTAGCTTTCCAAAAGGCAGAGTAGATGTGAGAAGGAAAATATGAACTAGGCAGTTCAAATAAGATATTATTAGCTAGAGTTCATGCCTTAGTTATCCTTTTCTTAACTGACATGATTTTTAAACAATTCTCATTATTCTGGGTCATCTAATCTCATGAAAACAAACACTTCTAGCTTTAGTTCTTTGGTCTTTGACTGACTAAGTAATAAAATTAGTTTCATGTTCAGCTATACTAGAAAATATCAGGGGAAAAAGCCCAGGTACTTGTTTCTGTCACTGAATTAACACTTGCATAGCTTTGAAATTAATTGTTTAATATGCTCATTACTCTTAGAAAAAAGAAATATGTTCTCATTATGTTCACTTGGTGAACATATGTATCTTGCAATACATTTAGCATTACTTGCTGTGAGGGAGATTACAACTCTTTTTAAGGAAATTGGGTAGATTAATGGAATGGGGTGGGTTAAATTGCTCTCCACATGCATTCCCTAGCATGCCTAGCCTACTCCTGAATTTTAATTGGTATATATATGTAACAGTTTAGCTGAGGGTAGTCTGTGAAGTAACTGGAGTAAACCAGGATATAACCTGTGTACTGCAGGGCCTGGGCTAGGTAAATGCGCTGTATGCTAAAACTAAGTGAATAACACATGGACCACATTTTGTGCCCATAATCATAGTCAGCATGTGAACAGTTGCATTTTCAGCAGCTTCATTGTGACTGTGTGCGTATTGATCTGTGGTGAACTTCAGCAGGTGTTTTGGGGCCCTTCATAAGAAACTTCCCCAACAAGCTGGAGAAAGTGGACAGAATCCATGGAAAGAGCAAATTATTACTTTGTCTTATTAAGAAGTCTGTACAGTTTTAATAGCGCAACCTGTGACAGAGCCTGAAGAGGGTTTTTCTGATCCTTATTCTTTCTTGAATTACCAGTAACAAAGACGAGAATTGCTAAGGACTAAATACTTCTGGTGCAACTCAGTGGTTTCAGTAGTAGTTCTTCCAGAGGCAGAGTAATCTTAACTGTGGAATTTTTACCAAATTTCCTGTTTTGAATGAGACGTAAGGTCTACATAACCAGGACACCTTGCTAAGGCTGTTACTTTGGGGGGGAAAAAAAAAAAAAAAAAGCCGAAGACTTCAAGGCTTAGTGCTTTAAAGACAAGCTTTCAGAATTTGGGGTAATGTCATATATTTTACAAAGACAATGCTAGACTAGCAGGAGTTTTTAATGACTGCCTTGAAGTTACTGCAGTCCCACCTATGATGTAAATTGTACTTTTTTTCTTAACACCATCCCCTCTCTGCCTGCCCCCCTGCCCTGGCTGGTGTTGGAGTGTTCTTAATAAGCATAGTGTTTCCATAACTTTATATAATAGGCATTTAATTAAAAATCAGATTTAATTGCAATAGCTTCATAAGATTTCAGCTAAAAGGGTGGCTTTATGAGATGGGAATAAAATGAGTGTGACACTTTTAATGAAATTAGAAATGAAATTAAATTTCTATACCAGAAATTTATGTTGGATCACCGCAGAGCATGTGCCAAACTTGTCTTGATTTACCCAAAAATGCTGTATCAAAACCAGGACTCCCAAATGCAGAATGTGTCCTATCCCAAATAACTGCCTTGAAATCACTTATTTGGAGTAATATTAATTCAAATTCTTGATAAATTACTCACTGTAATATAACATGTTGTTTTAAAACTTTTACAGCCTTTTCATTAATAGATGATAGTGAAGATTAGAGCTAGTATTTTTTTTGTGTAGACTTCTTAATCATAGCCTTTAAAGTAGAAGCTGAGCAATAAACATCTAATTAATATCTTACGGCAAGTTTATTCTCAGAAGCTATGTTACTGTGTTGGCACAGATCAACATAACCATTTATCACTAAATTCTCAAAATTTAAAAACTGTGGCTATCACATGCTAGTCATTCTCAATGTACGTTACATATGAGTAGTTTATAGCATTTTAGGATACTTACAACCTAAATCAATATGTATTAGTCATAATGAATACGTTCCCTTCTAGAAGAGGATATATTAGGGAATTAAACAATTTTTAAATGTTTTTTAGCTTATAATAATCTTTGTTTTTTAAAAGACATCAAAAATCATTGTCATGGGTTATTATTAAAGGAATTCCTTAAGGTAGTCGTATTTGAGGGAGTCATACTGAGTTGTGTTCTGTAGAGACAGACCACTTGGCTTTCTTCCCAAAGTGAAGTCTTCAAAATTAATCTATGGAAATAATGAAAGAAAGTATAATACTTTCGTGGTGCCCATAATGACCAGTGTTGTGCAAAGCCGCAGGCTTAACTCTACTGCGCATGTTGTGTGGCTGTACCACAAATGTGTACTCAATATGGGCTGAATTTACTTCTATGTGCTTACTCATAGTGCTATTTCTTTCTCCATCAACGTAGTACCTAAATAGTTTTCTACAAGAATACAGCAGCGTTATATTCTGATTTGCAGCCATTAATGATAGTGGATTTATACCTGCTTTATTGTTAATGAAATAAAAGTGGCCATTTATGTAAAACACTAAATATATAATTCATTGGTTTCCCCATTACTATACAAATAGCATCTTAATGTGAAATCCAAAGTTCATAGTACTCTGAAAAGTGATGTATTATGTACCCACATGCTCCATTGGGGAACTTGAGTCTTGCCCTTTCAACATTTGGAGAGATCAAACAACAGCTCATCTAGCAAGATTGAGAATTTATGTAGCAGAATAAGCATGGGATTGGGACAAGCAAGATCACAGATGCCCAAATAATTCTCCTCACCAATGAGCTCTGCCCTGGTCAGATGGCCAGTGTGTTTGAGAGATTGGGGGGCCTAGGATTCCTTTCTTGCATACATTAGCTGGGTGCATACATTAAGTGTTAGTTGCAACACTCCCTCTAGAACTTTCTTCTCAGTAATTTTCCACTTACTGGCTGACCTACCTGAATTTATTTGTTAAATTTACTAAATGTCTGACTAGCCATAAGCTGCATAAAACCAACCAGGGAACTGAAATGAATAGGAAGAAAATACCCTCACTAATTTTCCTTTCTGACAGCTTAACAAACCCCAAAGCATTTACATTACTTTCCCATTTAGGCAGTTAACTTCTGAGCTGTTCTTAAACACCAGGGACCTCTAGCTAGAACAGCCACCTTGGTCAGCAATCCATGATTTAGACAGATAGTATTTTATTTACATAGTGGGAATATAAGCAATTTTTATATTGTATATGTGATTTAGTATGTTCTGTGCCAGTTTTATTTCTGATTTAATTCTGGGACATGCTATGCTACGTAGTCCTTTTGGATTTCTGCAACTGTTGCGCTTGGAGCCATGCTCCTGCTGCAGAATTCCAACAGGAGCAAACATATGGGGATTCTTCCATCCTTGGCTTGCCCCACCATTTGTTCCACGTTTTAAACCAACTGGTGATGTACCCAGTGGAGTACATCTGTTACAGTTTATTACTAGAAATTTGCAATTCATTTCAGTTTGCTAAAATAATTATAATAGTCATGGCCAGGAATACTGCATTAAACAATTACAAAAGAGAGTAGGCAAAATTTTTCTAAACTGTATGTGTGATTCAGGACCTAGTGCCCAGTTTGGGTGATTTGGGCACTCAACAGTCTATCACCAATGAATCAGATGTGTTCTGACAGTTGAGTTTGATCATCCTGAGAAATTAAAGTAGCAACTGAGATGCTGTAAGTGACATCGTTTATGTGAATGTCCCTGCTCTGTTTTAATTAAGAAGGAAATAAATTAGCATAAACCACCACTGAATGCATTTGGTTGCCACATCTTGCCTGAGGTACTCAGCTGGGGAACACTCAGAAATGGAGCAGAGTCTTTACTGCTGGAATTGCAGAGGCACATGTGATAACATCCTCTAACTCTTCCTGAAAGTCAACAGCATGTAGGCTGCTAAATAATCTATACCTTTTTGAATGTTGTACCCCACTTTTTTGTCCCTCTGTGCTTCAGGCAAGCTGGGAGTTACTGTATTGGGCTATGTTGTTGTTTGCAGGTAGAATTTTCAAGTAGGTGAGATTTCTGTTTTGTGGGAAAAATGGATTACTATCAGTCCAGAGTAAGTATTAAATAGTTGATTAGAAAGCGACCCTGTTGCATTAAAAAAAAAAAAATCCCTATAAACATCAGCACAATAAAATCTCAATACAACAGATTACTACTTCGTCATTATCACCCACTCAAGCAGACTTTTAAAGTAAGGAAGCATCCTGATATAATATTCATAACCCCATCATACTCATCATGTTCAGTCTCCATTTCTGTAAGTCAGTTTTGCACATCTTTGACATACAGTAACAGAATAAGCACACCCTATTCACCACAGTGGAGAAGTATAGTGCTATAGTCAAGTCTTTTTAAAGGAAAACTTACAAAACCAATTCCAGGAGTTACAACCAACAATATGCCTGTTTTCGTTCTCCATCACAGACCTGAGTCTGGATCTGTTGCTTGCACGCTCACCCCTTGAATTAAATTAGGTCAGTTTTGCTATGGAAACCTGTCATTCACCTGATTTGAAAAAGAGCTTGGGTTCCAAAAAGCTGATTTAATATTTCAAGTTACACTAGTATAATGAAAGACATTACAAACTTCATTCTGCCTGTGTCATCAGACCACCACTGTCACTTGAAAGTGCAGCTATATTCCCAACATTTGTTTGTGTACTTAAAATAAAAGCATTGTGAGGGAAATGAAGTTAACTCATCAGTTCACTAGGCGTAAAAGTAACGTCCTGTGAAGGGGAAGTTGGAATTTATACTGAAGTGATGAAACATCCAGAAATAACCCAGATTCTTTCAAATATTTTTGCTTGTTTTGCTTTATGAGTGTTACTTGGAGTGATACAATGAAGCAGAATTGTGTGTTTCTATATGTCCTACATAACAAACTTCCAGGAATGGAAACCATTATCATGGCGACTAAATACAATTCTGTTTTCTAGCAGTCCTAGAAATGTCTTTAAATATTCATAATATAAGTGGTGTGGACAATACAAATTATACAAATTAGTGTGAAGCTGGGCTATAATGTTGCGTAATTGTGTTTTGGTTTTGCACAGCCCTGTAAGTAGGTGTGTGAAGTGTGATTTAAGAGACTTTGAACTTTTTGGGAAATTTTATCTGTATTTTAATATTTTTCTATTCTCTTTCTACAGAACATTCTGGCTTTAAATCCCCGAAAACAGACACACGCAACTCTTCATTCAACTGCAGCAAAGAAGCAAGTCAAGAAGCAATGGAAAAGGAATTCTGACAAAAGCTGTTCAGTAAGTCCATGTTTATTATTGCATCTGGAACATGCAATAAATCATTTGGGCTGAAATCTCAGTTGTGTGGGAAATTAAAATTTGAATTTCCTGTGTTGTTCAGTAGCCAAATTCTGTAGTAACTAGTTCTGTTCCTGTAGATACAAAGTTACTTTGTGATCAGGTATTAACTTTGCAGAACCCAGTACATGCCATACTTTATTCCTTTTTGGTGATTTAGTAAGCCTTTGATGCAACTTTTTCCCCTTTTCTTATGGAGTCTGATCTGTCTCGAGTGTCAAGCAGTGTCACAGCTGGCTCACCACCTCTTGAGCCTCTTAGAGCCTCTTGCTGTCCTTGGGTAGCCAGCATCAACTGCCTCTTCTGCCACTCACTCCTTTCTGTTTTCCAAGAGTAACACTGGGTAGAGCAGCACTTCACTATCCTTTCTGAGACTTTTAGAGGTAATTTTATTTCAGTACAGAAATAGGGGAACCCATCACATGTACCTATTTTATTTCAGTACAGAAATAGGGGAACCCATCACATGTACCTATTTTATGTACATATATAAATATATAGATATCTGTATATGGACTATATATACATGACCATATGTATATGTGTTACATATAAATACATAAAGCTTAGATTAAAACATGGCTCTGGATTTTAAATTTTGTGCATTGTATTTTTGAAGAAACAGGTTGTTTTAGAATAAATATTTTTTCATTATAGACTGTATTCTTCAGTATTTCTGCCATTAGATATCATCATTTACTCTCTAGGTATTTGGATTCCTAGTCTCAGTGTGATATTTGACTAATCCTATCACACTTAGCTGTCTCTGATCTCTTGTCTGATTAGAAGGTTTGTAGTGTTTTTACTGTCTTCCTACAGATTCGCTTAGATAATCCTCTAAATTTAGAAGAGTTTTAGGTGGACTACTACTTCTACATCTGCAAACTATTTCCCTTATGGGTATAATGTTATGGTGTCTTTTCATAGTGTTCTCAAAACACCTTCTCCCACTAAGTAGGAAAGCTCAGGTTTGATAGTTGATACTCGTTTATAATTAAAAAAACCCCAAATCCAATAAAACACAAACCAAACACAAAAACCCCACAAAGTTACTTAGTTTCTCAAAATCATGAAATCCAGTAAGACCAACAAATACTTGCTGGGAGGAACAACTCAGGGTATCCTTAGCATTTCAACCATACTCTAGTATAGTTTCCCATTTTATAGCACTGATTATAAGAATCACTCTCTTACTACAGCTAATATTACTATTTTCTTATTAATTGGCTTAGATAATGTTATAATAACTGGAAACTAATGTACATGAAAAGCTTCTGTATATGAACAGGGATGATTATTTTGCAATGTCTGATGCAGTTATTGCCCCCAACTGTTTCTTCCTGTGGCACAGATAGTTGAGCTGCTCAGCAAGCAGCTCCTGGACAGCTGCAGTTTACTCTGTTATGTTTTCAGGTGACCCGAAATCAATACTGGGCTGTAAAATCCTCTGTTTTCAGAAACTGTTTGTTAAGAAGCTCAGGTATCCATGCAGCAGGGCGGCTAGGTATCTGTGTAGTAACCTGATTAGTTGTTCCAATGTAAATTATCCTAGTTAGTTAAACTTCAAACTATAGCGTACACATACATATCTTTCTAGTGGGTGTGTTAATACACATTTTCTAAAGTTACTAGGCTTTTAAGATCACTCTTGGTTGTCTCTGAGCTTTCCCTCATATCAGCCTTGTTTGATTTTTGTATTCAGTTTATTTGTAAAATGTTTGATATTTGAAGGGTTTGCTGTTAATTGTGAAAGTTTTTTCTAGAAAGCTTTCTAGAAATTGCCTCTCTTCCCACATTCCCGCTTTTAGCTGTGTGTGCGCGTCTCATGGTGTCCCAAATGTTCTTGGATCCCCAAGGTCTGAGCTTCTTGGGCTGTGCAAACAGCACTGATTTCGGGTTCATCGCTAGGTTGTGTGCCTTGGCTGGATTTTTATTTGAAGGAAATTCTGAACTTTGTCAAATATTGCAGGATGATGTTTTGGCATGGGTTTACAATCTAACAAACAACTTGATTTTATAGTTCTGCATTACTGCATGGAGATCTGTGCAGTTAAGACCCAGCACTGATAGAGATCTGCTCATGTGTTGCAACTTAGAGGGTTAAAGGTTAGAGATAAGCAAATAAGTGTATCTGTACATGTACACACCTTCATCACAGATAGTTATTATACTGTATATTTTGAATTATTTGGTAGAAATGTCACATTATTTAGTTTGAAAGTCATGATAAGAAATGTAAAATGCTGGAAGAAAGTGTAAAGGGGTAGTCCTTATTTTTAGGCCAGTAATGGTCCTAGTTTTTAGAACTGTCAAACTTTTCTTTACTCAGAAATATGTAGCTTACTTTTACTGTGCAAGACTTACCACACAGCTTACTATTCTGGCAGAAAACTACAAACCTAAAATAATCAAACCTAAACATTTGTCTGGCATCCCCTCACAAAAAAGGCATTAGGAAAAAAAATGAGAGACTTTTTACATTCTGCAGGTCATTGTTATTGAGTGGTTTTAATAAACAAAGAAAACAAAATGATAGAATCCTTTCCTAGCCTTCTTAAAATAAGAAAGGTAATGTGGGAAAGGATACATTGAGCACAATTTTTTGTTACGGTCTAAAAAGCCATTGGCAGTAATGTTTAGGCCTGCTATTGAACAGGTCAAGCTCTATTTGGAGTCCATAGGAAGTATACTTGTTTGCATTTCCTCAAAGTCTGAATTTGGCTTTTAGCTTTGGATTCTTCTAAAGAAGTACTGATGCTGCCTTTGCAGAATTACTGTTGGAGGGAAGGTGGGAGTACGAAAATACAAAACTAATTAAATTAACAGCCCTCAAAACTCTGAACAAAAGCTGCATCTGCTGAGGCATGCACACAGTGACTTTGTAATGTCTAATACACTTCCAGATGGCAGACTTACATATTTCCTCAGAATAATTACACAAGTGAAATTTTAACTCCTAGCCTGCTCTGAGACACTTTGGGTTGCCCATTAAATGAGTTCTGAAGTGGAAACTGAGTGTCAATATTTTTCCTCAGCGTTAGAAAAGCATTCTCCTAAAGGAAGGTTCAATTATGCTTTCAATGAGTGCTATTGTTTATTTACTGTGTTAGCAACCAAATTTTGCTGTAAAAATGATTTATAGCTGTAGGTGCAAGATCAGTCAGTTTTCCTTCAGAAATTTTAACTCAGAGATTTATATCGGAGTAGGTAAACTATTGCTGAATCACCCTTGGTAACAGTGCTATACCTAAGCATTAACACTTTGGTTTCTTCTGAGTCATCCTGAAAGGTGATATAAACAGATGCCACTAGTTTGTCTGGGGAAAGAAAGGTTTCCGTTGGTTGGAAGAAATTAAAAGTAGAAGAGTTTAGAGATGGCTATACTGATAGTAAATCTTGAAGAAGGAAGCAAAATTTAGATCACATTAGGTCATCAATTTACAGATAAAACTAAAGCAAAGGAATGAACTGTGGAAGCTGTGAGGACTTACTTTGATTTCAGGGTTTTCCTAGGTGCTTCAGGGTTCTTTAGACATCTGATTTATGTTTTGATTTATGGTTTCCAACTCTATAATTCCATTTCTGTATTATTTTATGCTTGCTGATATTTAGATCATGAACTAGACGGGCACAGATTGTGTGCATTTGCGTTGCACCCAGCACACTGAATTTGTTGCTTTATGAATAGGGTTTCTAAGCATTATGGGACAAGTTCTGCTTTTCCTTTGTAAACATGTGGGTTTGTTGTTTTAATGAAATTCACCTCTGATATTTTTACAAATTCACTTGTCACTGGAGAATTCAGTGGGATATTGTATCCAGCCTTTTTTTGTAATGAAACCTTGGAGGTACCTACAAAAGATAGGGGGGGAGGTGATATAAGCCCACCTATATATTCAGACTTTTTTCAGTTTCTGCATTTAGAAATGATAGTAATAATTGCTCCAGATGGAAGAGTTGGAATTATTTCAACAAGATGAGAAAGGTGAAAAGGAAATGAGGTTTAAATTGGTTTGTAGTTAATTGCCATAGCCTGTAACAGTATTGATTTTCTGGCAGTGCTAGCGTTGTTTTTTGTCCTTACATTTGCTAAGCCTGATCAGCATTGTACAACAAGAGCCTCTCTTCCTTGAACAAAATAATTTTTAAGCTCAGCTGTTTTTTTTGCAGGGGCATCACTTTTGGGCAAGAGTCTTTAACTGTTCTATAGTTCTTTCCAGCCATTAGAGACAACCAAATTCTTCACCTTGTCTTTTTCTGTGCAACGTTAAGGTGCAACTACCAGATTGCTCTGTGCTAATGGTGGAGAGTGAGATCTGCAATTCATTGCAAGATGTAACAGATCACATTGCTCTTTGAATTCAGAGGACAAGGTTACTCCCTTAAAACAGTAGTAATAAGAGTTTGCTAAAACTTCAAACTGTTTTTCATTTTGATAGTATTTCTGTGGCTGTCACTGCTATATATGAACATCTGTAAAAAGAAATTCTTCTTTAAAAAGAAGGTTTGTAAGTACCTCTTGGTGTACAAATGCCCAAGCCTGCATAGAAAAACCTGTAACTAAGATGATTCTTTCTCAGCTATAATCAGTTTGTTACTCTAGGTATTGCCTGCCAGTGAGATGGAAAAATGCCACGTGATTTTTGTGCCCAATCATGTATCACAGTTACAGAATAATCAAGTTAGCAGTTCAGAAATAACTGATGGGTTGAAGCAGGAATAGTGCACATTGCAAACAGTTCACCCAATGCCTGAAATCAGGAACCTTAATGAATAAATGCTTTTTCACTGAATAATTTGGCCATTTCTAGACATGTATTGATGAAAGATTATATATTTATAAATAAAAAATAATCCCAAATATTGTAAAATAGAGAACACTCATTAGAGGAAATCAACTCAATTATCTTTATAATCTAAACGTATAGTTTACCTTTGCAAATATTTATTTTTGTCTTCATTGCATATGAATATGCAAGTTTAGCTTTTTTCTGAATGTATATACAATGGCAGATGTCTCTCTAATCGCTGCTCTATTCAAACATTAATTGGTAGAACATATGTAGAATTCTACTAGTCTGAATAGGTATAGGATAGCAGCAGTCTTTTTAATCACATCACTATTCATCCGCT
>VYZV01014447.1:2530-15429 GCA_013401275.1 Pandion haliaetus | reverse complement strand
GGAATTTTCTAAATCCAAGGCAGACAGGTGTGGAGGTGGGTGGGGATGAAATAAGGGGCCTACTTCTAAAGGATATTAAGCATCAAAATTGAAGGGACTCCTAGCTGCTCAGCCTTGTTTCCACATGCTCTGAAAGTTACATCAAAAGCGGCATGAGGAATATTCTCATCCACACTTTTCTATATGGTCCTATTTTTTTATCTTCCTACTGTAACTGTTTCCTCTTCATCAGCCTTTTAATGTAGGGGTTTTTTTATTTATTGACATATCTGTTATGTATATGTGTGATTACTTTCTTACTGGGGTTTTAACTTAGAATCATAGACTATCTCAACTTGAAAGGGACCCATTAGGATCATCGAGTCCAACTCCCTTCTCCTCGCAGAGTCTCTTGAAAGTCTTGAAGTCTTGAAGAATGTGCCAGAGTGCTTTTGTGCTGGTTGCAATCAAATCCCTTCATATTGAATTCAAAACCATAGAATAATTCTGTGCATATATGGCAGTTTTAAGTAATTGAGTTACTCTGGTTTAATGAGTTACTACTTGTCAGCTGAGCCATGGTAACAGACTGTGTGTCCAGCATGCTCCATCTGCCAGATAAAACCACTACAATAAATGTAGATAAGCTAGCATGTTTTTCTTCAGATCTGCCACAAGATAGTCAAGTACACTGTTTGTTATGCGATTCAACCAACAACTTCTAAAGTAGCTGCTTGTCACTATATGACTATATGCTAAATAAGGATGGAAATTTTTCCTGGTACCCAGTCCACAGACACTTTTGGATTCGTAAAGACTAATCTAAGGGGAGGCAATTTAAAGAGCTGTACCACTGAAAAGATCCCTCTAATAGTTGCCTCCGTCAGCCCTGCTTCTAGGCTTTGAACACAAGAACGCTATTTAGAAGCCCATTCAGAGTGACCAAAAATAGCCAACAATTGACATGTAATAGAAAGTATTTTTTCAATGGCAGAGAAATGAACTCCGTCACAGAAAGTCATAACAAAAAGTCTCCCGGTGGGTTGTTCTGGCTGTAGTTGGTCACAAGGACACAGAGTCTGGGTACTATTAAGAGAATTATTTTATCTTTACCTGATAAAGAAAAAGAACCAAGGAGGTAAGAGACTTCTTAAGGCAATGCGGCAAGTCAGTATTAGAGATTAAGACTAATCCACTCAAGAAACTAAATTCCAGCTGTCTGCTTGCTAATGCAGAAAAAGCAAAATTTAGACTTTTTGTTGTTGCAGGTATGGTTTAGAAGAGGAGTGAACTCACATAATCCTTGTGGAACAAGCTGGATTGAAATGGTTGGAGAAATGATGATGGTAACTGTAGGCTTAAATAACCAGGTAAGACAGCTGTATACCAAATATGAGAATATTTACGTTCCCCTTTGTAGAGGCAGTATTCACACGTGGTGAGGACTGTCAGCAGTGCCAATATGGACAGCTGAACAAGAGGTCCATGTGCTTAAACTGCTAGGAAGGCATGCGTGGCTGAATTCTTCACCAGAAGATGAACAGTTGGCATGTCTCTTGTACAGCACATTCAGGTGCAGATGGTTTTCTCTTGATGGTACAGAATTTTAGACTGCATCTACAGTATCGCCATTAAGGAAGAACACAAAAGGAAAACACTGTGTCCAGCAGATTTTTGTGCTGTATTTTCTACCACTGCACCCTTCTGTAACTGGTATCTACCTGCACTCCATGCCGTTTCCTTCACAAAGCCTTTTCCCTCCCTAGGTCTGGGGAATCGGCTGCGATGACAGAGCAATTTATTTTCGTCAAGGTGTCACACCAAGTGAGCTCAGTGGGAAGACATGGAAGGCAATTGTATCTGGCCGAGAGAGTGACAGATCTCAGACTGGGAGCTCAACAAGTCTGCTCAGGTACTTATTAAAATACCTGCTCGAGACTTTCTATACCAAGAGTTTCAATGCTAGAAGATAAGCATCAAGTGGTACAGACAGGGAGAAGTGTGGAAGGCATCTCTAATCATTATGTATGCCAAAAAGCATTTGCGTTTTTTGCCATTAAAATTAACAATAAGCAGCAGTTGTTGCACTCAGAGTAGAAACTGAAGCTCCCACTTTGGAATTCACTGCATGCTTGCAGTAAAGCATGTTTCTCTGGGCTTTACTATCACTATCTGGAACTAGTCTCTAATAAGAGAGAACATTACCTGTGAAATATGTGAAGGAGTGTCAACTCTGCTTAGGAATTATCCTTCTCCTGAATGTCACTGTACATTTCCCTTCCTAGAGAGATTGAATCAGTAACTCCTTGCTGACTGCTGGCCTCTTGGCTGTGCAAGACATGCCAATGAAGCTGGGAGTGCTGCAGAAGCTACTTAAGTTTGAGTCAGAGTGTGCTCTGAGTAGAAGCCCTCTCTAGCTAAGACAAAAATCCTAAAGTTAATAATGGGCTTTAAAAAATCCTATTCATTATTTCAAATCTAGAAAATGTGATGTTGTTTCAGTGTTTTCCTGAGAGTTGTAGGCAGCCAACACCACTGATTGTTTGAAAAGATCAATGAAGGATCTTCCTATGTTTCAGATTTACTAGACTGGTCTGCCAGATTTGTGTTGGTTAGACTCTTTTCCCTTGATGACAGAGTTTGACCTTCAGAAAAAAAGTCTGCTGTTTCTCCTAGAGCTGAAATGCTAAGTTGAGTTCTGTATGTCTGTGGTCTTTGGCCTGCGCTAATGTATAATGTTTTCAATGATAATTAATTATCTATTTGTCCTTCAGTGCTGGCTGTTTCTTTACTGATGATATTCAGAACCAAACAAACGCGATCATTCAGGGTGATGCAGAGACTTCCTCTGATACAGAGCTTCAAAGTGTACCCATGAACCTTGCCAACACTCTCCCAATGGGAGCTGCAGCCAGCAGCAGTGGTAAAGGCTCAGGCAACCAGACAGCAGAAATATGTGCAAATTTGACTGTGGATCCCCTGGACTCTGATCAAGGAGAAACTACTGTTGCTTCGACTAGTAATGAGAAAACTAATCTTGAAATGCATAAATCTTCTACAAACCCAAATCCTACTGCAGAACTGCAGTGGACAAACATTGACTTGAAGGAGGCCCAAAAGCATCCAGTCCTCTCCGTCAGCACCTTTCCAGAAACATCCAGCCTGTCTTCCCTTGGCATGTTCTCAGTGGGAGCTGAAGAACAGTATGGAGCCGATGAGCACCCGCTGTGGGCCTGGGTATCTGGGGGAGGCTGTCTTGTAGATTTGCACAGCCCATTGAAATGGTTCACTGTTCCATCAGGTACTATCCAGTCACCACAACAGCCCCTAATTCCCAGTGCTCCCAAGAAAAACGTTGGTTTGGGGTTTTTTTTGAACAAAATGATGGCGCAAAACTTCTGATAACCTCTCTACTTTTATTGCAGTGTGTTAATACACTCCATGTCTGAGGATAGTGCTGCATGTGTTTAGCTGTACAGCACTTTGGGATCGATATATATATATATAAATGTAAAGGTGATAGTTCTCTGATTTTCTGTGAGAACTTTGTAAAATAATCTGTGCTGGATCTGCATCTCATTTTTAATTGCATTGAAACTGCAACTTCAGGCAAAACCTGTAATATCACTGAATAGTAACTGAAAGCAGTGAAAAGGGCTCTCTTGAGAGATGCAGATGCCACAAATAACTGCCTTGTTCCTACCATTCCTACTGAGACAAAGGTAAGATAGAGAAATTACTCAGAGGCATTGTGAATGGGAGCCCAGCTGATAACTGGATGGGGTTGGAATTTAGATTCTTGAAGGACAGCGGTATATAACAATATTTTCAAAATAAACCATGAACTGTAGCATCCCGGTATTCAATAACAGTGTAACTCTTAATGCATTGTATTACCTAATTATCTTGCAGTTCAGTGATAAAACTCCCAACAAAGGTTATAGCTTTGAAAGATTCTATATAATCATCTAGTGATCCCATTTCTATGCATCATTTATGAAGATTGGCTGTAATATATTGATTCCAAAGTATAATAATTAGAGAAATTATGTTAGACTGTGTTGATTCAGTCCAGTGTTCAAAGCAGCATCGTGTTTTACCTTTCACAGAACTGTATTCAAAGCTCACTGGAGTTTATTGGTTTGGGTTCTGTTCTAGGTTTGTCATCCTCTGTGCAATCTCTGTCTCTGTCTATCACTCCAGCACAGACAGCAGCGTGGCGAAAGCAGATTTTTCAGCAGCTCAGTGAAAGGACAAAGCGGGAACTGGAGAATTTTAGGCACTATGAACAGGCTATTGAGCAAGTAAGTAGTGAGGACATTTATCTCTTGTCTACTAAACACATCTATCAATACTGGGCATCAATAATACATTTCTGATGTACTGATCTGAACTTACTGTCAGCTCTATATTCTTGTCCTTATTTCTGTCTATGACAACTTTCGTGGATTATCACTGTCTAAGCTCCCTGTGGGAAACTAGAAGCTTACCAAACACGGAGCAGCAATCTTTATCTAAAATATTAGCTGATAGTTTTCTATAGGAGCAAAGGAAGCACTGGTCAACATTATTTGAGTACACTGAAACCTCAAACCCACAGGGAAATGTTGGCAACAGTGGAACATTGTATGAATTATTCCACCACAAGATGAGGCTTCTTAATTGAAACAATGACTCAAGTAGGTGAACTTTCCCTCTCTGTGACCATTAAGGGATTAATGTAACTTGCAGAAATAGAACAATAATGCAAACATCAATAGCAGCACTTAAATTGCAGCACTTTTGTTTGATGTTCCCTTTGATAGGACTCCTTGGCTCTTTTCAGATTCATTCACATTTTTGGTCCCTGCATTGCTAATTGCCAAATGACATCTGGAATTCATTTCATTAAAAACACTTGGAGTCCAGGGGTTTAATCAAGTTTAAAAAGATTATGTCAAAAGCCTTTAAAGTCCAAACTTTAAGAAGTTGTGTTATAATGGGAGCACACTAGAGTCAATTAGTATCTGTGTGCTACTGCATTCTTGCAGAGGTGAAATGTTAACACTGTTGCACATATGCTATTTCAGCACTTTTCTATCCAGTTTTGTCAGTTTTCATTTCGTCTTCAGCCTCCTGAACACTCTGGTATACTCTGTCTCAGAATTAACTGATACAATAGAGATTAACCTGCAGCAGAGATTTCTTGTGGTCATAAAAAATAGTATTTGGGAGAAAGAAAAAGTCATGCAGTTTCCTTACTCCTGTAAATTTGTGTTTGTATTGCAGTCAGTTTGGGTTAAAACTGGAACCTTGCAATGGTGGAGGAATTGGAAGCCTCATAAATGGATGGATGTTCGAGTCGCACTTGAGCAGTTCACTGGGAGCGATGGAATGCGCGACAGCATCCTGTTCATCTATTACATGTATCACGAGGAGAAAAAGGTGTGTTCAGCTTGAGACCCTTAAGAGAGTTGCATTTGGCAAAGGAAAACCTTTGAAGGCAAAACACTTCTTAAGGGAGGCAAATTATGGTATGCTGTTGTTCTAAGTTTTGGGAACCAATTCAAATGTAGCCCAGGGTACCAGCAAATTGCAAGCTTTTCTAAGCTGTAGCTACCTTGATGGTATGTCAGAAATACCCAGTCAGCAACCATCCACATGCTTTAACCATCTGCTTCGCACTAATTGGGAATTCTTTTAGAAGTTCAAAACGTTCTTGATTGTGAAGGAGACAAGCTTGGCTGGCTTGGCTGGCCAGGCTCTTCTTAAATGGGGTTAATGCATATGGGCAGTAGGAATCAAGAGGTAGTGCAGGACTGGAAATTGAGCCCCATTCCTTCTGCACCAAGAATCATCTTTGCTATTCTTGGCAGGAATGCCTCATTTATTGTCCTGAAGTGCAAAAATGCTGGCTCTGAGGAAGGTATATCTGAGTTTGCTTTAGTCGCAATTTTTTTTCTCTTGTCTTAGTATATCCACGTGTTCCTGAATGAAGTCACTATTATAGTTGAAGTTCTGAATGAAGCCAAACACTCCTTTGCACTGTATACACCTGAAAGGACGAAGCAGCGATGGCCAATCCGCCTGGCAGCCACAACAGAGCAAGAAATGCATGACTGGGTAATTCTGTGAATTTTTCATTTCAAGCTGGCAATATCTGAAATAAAACATAAAAGCTAGTCTCTGAAATATCAGCATTAGATTTACAGTATTTAGGCTACTTACCTATTTTCACAATTTAGGTATTTAAAAAGTTTGTTCAAACTTATTTAGAGGCACCTGAGGCTTCCTATCTTGTCTGGAGTTTGCATGCTTTACTGATCCACAGTAAAACTGATAGTGTTTTTCCTTCCCTTCCTATCTCCAGATATAGCTTAGGCTACAAATGAGTTAGGAGTTTAATTCAGTTAGTCTGTTCTTCTGCATTGGTAGAAGAACTGTTGTCACTGTTGTAGAGAGTCTTATGTATAGGCAGGCAGGCATACATACACTGAAGCAATGGAAGACCTGAAAGATACTTCATAATGATCAGATACCGCAAACCACATTGGTTCCAGTGATTGTGTTGATAATTTCTGAAACGCTGAATTCCAGTGCCTTTGAGAAAAAGCTGCTAATTCACTTTGCTGATTTGCAAGAACCTGCGAAGGTAAAACTTCATTTTGCAGTACTGTGGCATCTATGGCAATTTTGTTCTCACTGTAAACGGAAGCTTTAGGTTCTCTGCTTCTTTTTTTGTAGCTGTCTTTGCTGAACATGTCCTGTTGCGAAAGCAGACGGATTCAAGGCCCTCCTTCTCACCATGCCATTTGGTCAGTTACTTGTAAAGGAGACGTATTTGTTAGTGAGCCAAGTCCTGAGCTGGAGGCTGGATCACACCTGATGCCATGTGATCAAATGTAAGAGGTTTCAGAAGCTGTTCTTTCTGCATGGGATGCCATCCAGCAAAGACTGTCTTTCATGTCAAGTCAGTGGCTTTGATGGGCTGTTGGAGCGTGTAGTACGCTGCAGATGTCTGTCAGTGACAAGGTTAACAGCCTCCTTCATATTCAAAAGTACATCTGAAGAAATTCAACAAATCATATTTTAATTCTTAGATGCTGGAGCTATTCATGCGATTTCAAAAGCCTTTCTCATTGAGATCCCATTTTTTGTGAGTGCATCTTTAATGCCATAATTATTTAAATTAAGAGATGGCCTAGACTAAAAGTAAACCTAATCACTGTAATTGTAATGTAATTTGAGCTTTCAGTTTTATCTGAGTCAGGAAATCTGAAATTCTGAGTCCTCCATAGTCACGACAGTCCAGGATCAGCTGCTTTACAGTTCTTATTACGGCTATGACAATATAGTACTGCAAACTCTTCAAGCAAAAAAATACCAGCCTCAGAACTGGTGGGTTAAAGGCCAATCTTCAATTTAAAAAATACGGCCAGTTTCAAGTTATTTGCACAATGTGTATTTCAATAATACCCGAGAGATCCTTTAGTCCTTTTCCTTCAGGGTAGAGCACCTTCAACATCTGGCAAATCACAAAGCTGGTGTGCTCTTACATCTTATTTTGGGGAATCCATGACCCAGATGATCTCCTGCCATTCTGATAACTAAAATACTCCTCTGCAATCTCTTTATTTTCCCCATTCCTCCCCAGAAGAGTACCATGGCCAACTGACTATGTAAAGACCCAGAAAAGGATTAACCTGCAAAGATTAGGAGAATCGGAATAATTAAAGCCCTTGTTTTTACCGAGTTCCATAGCAAATACATAAATCATTTGTTTTCTTGTTTGATAAAGGCAATTCCTAGATTTAAAAAAAATGAGGATGAAGTTAAAGCTGAGGTAGTTGATGGCCACTAAGATGTAAAGATTCTAGCAAGATTATCCTAACTAGTGTTTTAAAAATAAATAAATAAATATATAAAAACCCCATAAGCCATAAAATAAAGGGAAAGTAAAATACTTCAAAGCCTGAAAATTCCAAATGGAGGCAGACAGGTTCCTTCCAGCTAACTTTTCCATAGTTGTTCAGAGGGAAATGCTTTCAGCTGGCAACTGCCTTCACTTACAGATTGCACAGAGGTTTAACAAACAAGCATATAAAGTTGTGTGTCTTTAAGATTGTTGAGTTGTACGAGGGAAAGGCATACATTCCTGATGGATGTGGTGTAGAGTAAATGTAAAATGTCCTTTTTCTGGCAGGTTTTGGCGTCAAGTTGGAGGTCATCTTCGACTGATAGAGTGCAATAACCGAGGCATAGTGTGGGGCATAGGACATGATCACACAGCTTGGGTTTATACTGGTGGATATGGAGGTGGCTTCATTCAAGGTATGGACAATTGGTCTACTGCGGTGTACACAATTCTTACTTATCATCCTGATTGGGTCAGCTATTCAAGCTATTTCAGCTGTCCTTCCTTTAGCCTAACATGTAGGGTTATACAGTGAACAGGCCACACATTAGGAAGGAATTGGTATTGCAGTTTTATATTTATATTTTCAGCTTAAGAGTGAGAAGTAGGATAATCAGCAATATTACTGTGGCTATTGGAATTTAAAATGTAGTGTCTTTAAGGTTTAGCTTTACTATAATCCAAATAATTTATTTCTCACAGGACTGGCTAGTAGTGCTGATAACATTTATACACAGTCAGATGTGAAATGTGTTTACATCTATGAGAACCAGCGGTGGAACCCAGTCACTGGATATAGCAGCAGGTTATTTACTCAATTTATTGTATTTGTTTACTGTAATTTTTTACTACTGTCAAATGAAACAAAGGGTTTGTTCTAGCTTTTCAGAATAGTTACTAGTTACTTTATCTTCAGTCTCCTCCAACATTTATTGTTAACCTGAGACGGAAGGAGCAGAGTTTCTCAGTTTTCTAGATTTGTAATTATTGATTTAAAATGTGTTTATAGCAAAATATTACAGATTTGTGCTTTGTGAGTGCACAGAGTGTGCCTACTTGCAACATCTTTAATTACTAAGGCCATACAGCAAAGTTCTTATGAGGATCTATATATTCATGTACATAGTGTACTAAATACACTGGGTCCTTGAACAGTGTATTTGAACAAAGTATTGAAAAAGCATTCACATATATAGAATCATAGAATCGTTTAGGTTGGAAAAGACCTTTAAGATCATTGAGTCCAACCATCAACCATGCCCACTAAACCATGTCCTGAAGTGCCTCGTCTACACGCTTTTTGAATACCTCCAGGGATGACGACTCCACCACTTCCCTGGGCAGCCTGTTTCGATGCCTGACACCCCTTTCAGTAAAGAAATTTTTCCTAATACCCAATCTAAACGTCCCCTGCCGCAACTTGAGGCCATTTCCTCTCGTCCCGTCACCAGCCACCTGACAGGAGAGACCAGCACCCACCTCACTCCAACCTCCTTTCAGGTAGTTGTAGAGAGCGATACGGTCTCTCCTCAGCCTCCTTTTCTCCAGCCTAAACAACCCCAGTTCCCTCAGCCGCTCCTCAGATGACTTGTGCTCCAGGCCCCTCACCAGCTTCGTTGCCCTTCTCTGGACACGCTCCAGCACCTCAATGTCTTTCCTGTAGTGAGGGGCCCAAAACTGAACACAGTACTCAAGGTGCGGCCTCACCAGTGCCGAGTACAGGGGGACGATCACTTCCCTGCTCCTGCTGGCCACGCTATTTCTGATACAGGCCAGGATGCCGTTGGCCTTCTTGGCCACCTGGGCACACTGCTGGCTCATATTTAGCCGGCTGTCAACCAGCACCTCCAGGTCTTTTTCTGCCAGGCAGCTTTCCAGGCACTCTTCCCCAAGCCTGGGTGTCTATGCCAGAGAAACTCAAGATTCACCTTCCAATCTTAAATAGTAGTGAGGAATATCACTCTACAGAGAGAAGTTTACGTGGTCCTCAAGTTTGGTGTAACTGGAAGCAATTGTACAGATTCTTTCCCAGTATCCTCATCACTCACATGGTATTTCTAAATACAGAGATTAATGACAGAAAACTGATTCGTGTATGAAAGCAGGAAGTGCTACAAATAGGCTTTTCTTCCCTTACCTTTTAAATTTGCTGTTGTAAATGACCTTGAATTCCTTGTACACTGTTTCACCACAGAGGTCTGCCCACGGACAGATACATGTGGAGCGATGCATCTGGCCTGCAGGAATGTACAAAAATCAATACCAAGCCTCCTTCTCCACAGTGGTCTTGGGTAAATTTTGTCTTAAAAGTGTTTTTACTAAGAAGGCAAGGCTTAGCAAGTAGGGTAGAAGACTTGGGCTCAAGCGACCCAGATTTTCTTCCTGGATTTATTGTAATATTTAACCTTGGTTTCCCCATTTGTACAATAGCAATCATCTTCCATAGTCAAAAGAATGTTAAGCATTGAGTGGGATTTTTTGTTTAGTGGGACTTACTTAGACTTCTGTTCCAATCGTTTTCTCTTCAACTGAATTAAAAAGACTTGGGAACCTCTGTATGAATTTATATTGCAAGTAGTAGAAGGTTTCTAATAAGGAAGTCATTGCACTCCAAAAGGTGGAAGGGAAATAGCGGAAGCGGTTATTTTTATTATACATTATGTGTTGATTGTGCTTGTTACTCTTATTGTCTCCTTTTGACAATAGGTATCCGATTGGTACATTGATTTTAATACTTCAGGTGGAACTGATCGGGAAGGCTGGCAGTATGCAGCAGACTTTCCAGCGTAAGGAGATACCTTCTTCTACCTAAAATCCTAGCAGGCAACTGCCATACTTAAGTCATCCTTTCTTCTTCTTTGCTATTTTGCACATTAACTGTGCTTTAACAGGGACAGGTATGCCTTGATTTGCCCCTTTGTATGGGGATACTAACACTGAAATTGCCGGGGAGGTGGGGCAGCAAGGTAAGCTTAGCAAACTGTAGTTTCAAGCATTTTAAAGTCAGCAGGCATGTCTGGTGGGCAGTTGCATAGACAGTGCTCTCAGGCTGACACTGATATCAGAGATGCTCTGACATCCTCATGAACACCTATTTAAATCTGTTTTGGTAGGTCCTACCATGGTCACAAGACAATGAAAGACTTTGTCCGACGGAGGCGCTGGGCAAGGTGAGGAACTAAGATATAAATAAATGTTTTTAACTTGAATGCTAACTGTTCCTTTAAAGTCTCCTTTAGTTATGGGGGGAAGAGTCTTATCACCCAATCAACAAACACAATAGTGAAGAAACCTGCAATAAATAACCCATCTCCAATAGAGAAGCTGATGATCTTTAGCATTATGGCTTTAATTTTAAGTCTTTACAGGTAGATACCATATTTGATTTTGTGGGATCTGTAGATAAAAGTCAGCTAATTATTCTCTGTATCTGGTTTTCCTTATGGTAAATGATTAAGGAAGAGTAGAGTCTAGGTATATTAGAACATACTAGATCACTTGTAACAACTGGTAATATATTTTTAATATAAATAGTTTTAACATATTAATTGCACATACTGCATACTAGGCAACAGATAAGCCCAACCCCATTTAAGTCACAGTACACTATATTCAGGTGGAACCTGGAAAACTTCAAACTGCCACTATATTTTAGTCTATTCTGTTAAGCAGGGAAAGTGCATTCACTGTTTTTCCAGCACTTTCTGTACTAGAGTATCTAACAGCTATGCTAATAAATTGCTGTGAACTTACAGTTACACATTGTTCTGTTTGTTATTGAGACTACAAGGCTAGTATTTTGGCCCTTGTACAAAAATCTTTGAAGTAAGGTCCCGAAGCATCAAACTGTTGTTCCAGGACGTGCAACAAAAGAAAAAAATAGCCAATCAATCAAAATGGTGACTTGAAATAAAAGAAGCAACTTGAGAAATGCCCTCAAGCTTAAATATTTCCTCTAGTTTTAACTATCAATTGAAAATTGAAAACAAATAGGGAACAGGTTAGGACTGAGTCTAGTTTTTCAGAACTGGAGAAAGGAGGAATATCTGTAGTTTTTTAGGATATTCTTCATACACAGAAATTGCTGTTGGGATGATAGAATCTAAAATAGTTTCCCTAATAGATAGCACTGCTTCCTTGCAGCTTCCACAGAAAAAATAAGACAAATTCCCAGAATAATCTACCTCCAACTCTTTAATTTAGAGCTGCCTTATTTCTGCCTACCTCAGGATGCTACATAATTTTCTAAAAGGCTCCACCAAAAAAACTACTTGTAAAATGATTCCCTTAACCAAGACAAAGGAAGGAATGAACCAAATGTGGAGTTCTCTCTGCAGTGGGATTCTCAGCTTGGGATCAAATATTCATCATCCAACTGTTGCCCAATGAGTTTTAGAGAGCTACGGAGCAGTGTAGCACAAGCTGCAGACTTCTTGGGGGGCCCTGGTTTTGTAAAGTAACTTTTTTTAAAAAACAGAAGCTTTGAGAAATCAGTAATAGGTCAAAACAACAGACTGAAACAAAATCAGTTATAGAAAGTATGTACATCTGACGGGTTTGGGGTTTTTTTTGCTTCAGAAAATGTAAGATAGTCACCAACGGGCCATGGCTGGAAGTGCCTCCTGTTACCCTGTGGGACATCTCCATAATTCCCAGTTCAGATGCAGATGATGAAGAAGCAGTAGCACTGTGGGCAATCGGTGACAAAGGAGATGTGCTCTGCAGGCTTGGAGTGACACAGCAAAATCCAGCTGTAAGGCTCCCTGTTTATTTTTACTGCCTGATTGATGTATTTAATGTGATTATGCAAGTACATACACACAATCGTGCAGTGCCCTCTCTCAAAGCATCTTATTTTTTTCCCTTTTATGTCCCAGATTTGAAAGTCCTTGTCCATCAACTCTTAACACGGTTTGCTGCCCACATTTCTTACAATAGCGCTTCTCTTGCATAATCTATCTTAGCTGGTGCCACGTCACTTGCAGGAGCCTCTCTCAGCCCCTGCATCTCTTCTTGTGAAGCACTT
>VYZV01014443.1:51637-68229 GCA_013401275.1 Pandion haliaetus | reverse complement strand
ATCTTAAAGGTCTTTTCCAACCTAAATGGGTCTCTGATTCTATGATACAGGGACACATGCAGGACTATAATTAAAACTGGTTTGCTCTTCATAAATTAAAGAATAAATGATTTGTTGTCTTCTACTTCCCTTGTTTATTTACTTTAATTAGTCATAGGTAGCAAAGTAAAAAAAAGGCAACATCATACTTTTGTATTGGATTAGCACACTGGAATGGGCAGTTAGTGCTTTTATGTTTAGGAAGCAGGTGAAACTGTATCAGTGAGTAAATCTTGGTAGGTGAGACATTGCTATTCAAAAGTGGGGGTTATTAACTGAAGTAAAGAATTTTGGTTGACGTTCAAAAATAGCCAAAACCAAAATTAAAATCCTATTCATCTAACACTAGAAAGATGAATTTGGGGGGAGAGGGAGAGAGACGCATATGAAGGGCGATATGCACTTCCAGTAATCTGTAGCAAGTACCATGTGTCCACCTGTACTGTTGTTATGTTTTGGTTTTAACTCTCTTGCTGGTGGTATGGGTGTAGGTTCTGTTATACAATCAGCAGTTCCCAGTTTTCTTTTATCCTTTGAAGATTTTCCAAAACTCTCAATACTGGTAGTTTAAGGAACTATCCATGTGTGCTGTATAGCTTTGAGTTTCATTGTGACTATTTGAAAGGTTATTGTGATGGTAGTCTTTCTGTTCTTCTATCCAATTTTTGTTTTGTATTTCTTTCTTTCACGATGCTAAGTTTCATAATAGGGTGATCTGTATGATGTTATAACTGGACTGTAATTCTTAAACGTAAGCCAACACCAATTAGTAACTTTGTAGTTTTACTTGGCTGAGAGCCCTTGACAAATGAGGTGCTTTTTTAGGCTGAACAGGACAATGGCCA
Source organism: Pandion haliaetus (assembly GCA_013401275.1). Lineage (NCBI taxonomy): Eukaryota > Metazoa > Chordata > Aves > Accipitriformes > Pandionidae > Pandion > Pandion haliaetus. Next base: position 67,345 of record VYZV01014443.1, on the reverse strand, counting down.
TCCTCTTCCTGCCTTTGCCAGTCTGCATATTGAAGTTCTTGATGAGAACAATCAGAAGCCTTACTTCACAAGATCTACATATGAGGGCTTCATTCTTGAATCCTCCCCAGTGGGAACGACCATCTCTGACAACCAGAATCTGACTTCTCCACTACAAATCATAGTGTTGGACAACGATGTGGAGGAGGTATGTATCATTCTTTTAGTGTCATACTGATGTTTACATTTTTTATTATTTTCAGAGGTTTTTTGGGTTTTTTTTTAATCGAGACAAAAGTGTTTTGATCAATAAATAAAAATAATTGTTACGGTTCCTTTTTTGTTTCTGTTCTGAGTTCAAATAGATTTGAAAGTGCATCTGAACTGAAAAACTAATCCGTATTTTACTCAGCTCACCTTAAGACCGCGTTCTGTGAGAGATGATGAATGCTTAGTGCAGAGAGGAAAAAAAAAAAAATCCCATTATGTGAGAAGGATGAATCTGCCACACAGCGTGGGGAAATGGGGGAGAAGCTCAAAGTGGAAGGAAGTAGTAGTTTGAACAAACCAGGAAGAAGAGGAATAGGAGGGCAGGAGGCTAAAAGTTCAATCCATTCTTTGCTCTGCCTGGATTTTTATACTAACATTACTAATAGTAAAAATTGAGCATCTTCAAAAGAATAGTAACCAAGCAGTAACAATACCTCATCTCTATGGCTAATGTTTCTTCTGTTCTCACCAAGGCTGTTGCTATAAATGTGGTTTTTGACAACGTTACTGTTTCATGTAATTACTGTTGTCTCTCTAGTTGCCCTCTTTGTTCTTTTTTGTTTATGTTCTCTTGTTGTCTTCAGACACGTAAAGAAAGCTAAATTGTAGGCATAGGTTTTGTAGTAATATTTACAGTATATGCTAATACTCTCTGACAAAGTTCTTAACCTGATAGTCTGAAAACAATCTTCTGTTTCAGAAAGTTCCACTTTTGAGATAGGCAAATTATTTTTAAGCAACACAAGAGGCAATTGTCACTGAAAGATGCTTTCTGCATCACTGTCTGCGTTAGAGTGATTTATTGTCCTAAGAAGCTATTTTAAAGCCCAAACTGATGTAGAATATCTCCTTCCTATCCATGAAAATATCTCAGTCAATTTATGGGCATTCATAAGAATCGGTAGGAAGGCAAGTGGAAATGGCTGTTGGATCTGGCTTTCTTAGGGGCTGGATAAAAGGTATGGAATAAGTGCATTTGGCAGTCATCAGCAGGTGTTGCTGATGATTTGTATTGTGAAATACTCTTGTTCAGAGTTGTTTTTGGTAAAAGCAAAGCAGTTTTCTTGTTTGATCAAATTAATGGAATCTTGTAGGTTGCTCAATATCGAGTAAGAAAGGTGTGCAGGCATCAGCTATGTGTTTATATTTACAGTATGTTGTCTGATTTTGTTGTATAACATCTATTTACATAACATTTGCCCGAATGCAACAGAAATCAAATTATATGAGTTAGTGTGCATAGTTCTAAGTCCTTTTTAAGCTACTAAGTTGAGAGATTTTCGCAGAAAGGCTGCTTTTAGTTCTGTGATCGTTATGTGTTTTAAAAAAATATGAGGATAGTTTTAGATTATTTTAGCCTAAGCAAATTGCTGTCTATTTTGTTTTATTCACACCTTCATGAAAGTACTAGTAAAACCCTTTGGTTCAAATAGGTCTTGGTGCATATCTGCTTGTCACAGAAATCTGGAATTTAGGGCACTATTTATGCCCACCTTATAACACATGTGACTGCGTATTAACTTTACAAAAATGGAAAGAGAGGCTATTAATCACCTGAAGAGTGGAAGACTGAAATGGAGCAAGTCTGCCTGTGAGACTGATAGACTTGCATGTTAGATAGGTACAGTCTGAAACTCAGAATATGGTTTTTGGCAAGCTGGAGAGCTTGTTGTGAACCGTTTCTGCCTGGGTTGCTGCGCTGCCGGTTTGGGCGATGGACAGCTGAAAATAGTACAAAAATCTTACTGTTAATCCACAGTGTGCTGCTGCAAGTCTATCTGCAAGTCCACCAGTATTCCAGGGACTGAGATATTTGCCCTCAAGGCTTTGTAGCTGCAATGACCTGGGAAAATCCTACTGTGCATACCAAGTCCACAGTAGTAAAATAAGTCATGGAGCATGGCTGGTGAGGGAGGGGCTGAATTCATTGTGCTTGAAATAATTTGGAACAACTGTTTTAATTAAAGAGAATTCAGTGTCCTAGTTCAGACACTTAAATTTAGGTGGCAGTTTTCCATGCTGGTGTTTTTTTGGGACTCTTTCCTATTTCCTAGTAGATGATACTGTTATGTTAAAGGAATGACAGAAAGACTTTAAACTTCATTAACCTCCAGAGGTTTTTCAGGTTGTAGTTAATAGTGCTCTGATTAACCTTTCCCTGGGAGTTGCACAGCTCTGCACACAATATGTCAAAGGCAGATTTGATAATACAAGGTTCTTTGATGTAACTATGTATTAGATCATATACAAGGCTGAAAATTAAGATTACTTTGAACTGTTAAATCCTGAATTTGGGCTCTTTGAATGAATCATATAACTACCAGGTAGTTAGTATAGCATGTGATATTTGTATATTCTCAAGCTGCAAATATTTAGTGTCAAAAAATTGTGCATGGAAGAGTAAATTGTTTAATATAAACTACTTCGTGGGGTTTTGTAATGTATTCCAGGTATCTGTCTTCCCCACTGAAACTGCTTTCTGTTACTGATTTTGTCAATACATGTTCAATACTTAAAGTTTTGAGGGGTGCTCTGAAATTCATCACAAGCAATTTGACCACAGGGCTCCATGTTTTATTGTTGTGCCTTGTCTGTAGTACATCAGCATGTTCCCATGAAGTCATCTCAATATTTAGATATTGAATAGCGTAGTTCATTAATATACTTGTGTTTGCCTGCACTAGAAATTTTAACATAGGTGTGGCCTAAATATTTGTAGTTTTAATTACATCACTAATAATGAAAAAAAAATATCTGTCCAATCTGCTGCAGATATTTCAATTGGGAGCACTACCATAACTTAAATAATCTGCGTCCAAAGATGATTAAGAACAACTTTTATCATTCTTGAACACAAGCTGCTTTAGGCAGATGATTAGAAGCTGTTAAATATTTGTGTGTCAGTACAAATAGACCTGAAGTTTCATATCCACAGGAAATAACCATTCAAGGGCCCCAAAGTATTTCATAGTGAACTTAACACTTGGTTGGTTTACATCATGTTTTTATTTTCATTGAATAATGAATAACAGGAGTTTGGTTAAGTTAGTGAAAATCTAATTCAGTCACATGACACAGAATGACACAGAGCCAAAGGTTTTCCGGTGAATTATTTTTGTTTATTGTTGAAAAAGTGTAATATTTCAGTGTTGCATGATGAATAACTGCGAAGGATTTCTAGACTGGAAAATGATGTGGCATGAAGACTTAATTTTGACACCCCACTCCATCCCCCAAGGTGAGGACGAGACAATGAAGATCTCTGGCCCTGCTGGGATGTAATGAATGCCATGTGCTGGGGAGATGGGCTGTGGTGGAACCTGGCCAGTGGCCCTTGTTTTCTGTCCTTCTTGCTGCTAGGATGGCTCTGTACCTACAAGGCCACTTCCCTTAGGTATGGGGTGATAAGGGCCAGGGGCACGGCCATAAGTGCTCATTACCAAGCCTGGGAGATACAGGGGGAGGGAAGGGTTGCGCTCTCTCAGCAACCTGAACTTCTCGGGGAACCTGGTGTCAGATTCAGTGACTGTATCAGTCTTTTCTCTTGCATGTTTTGCGGATGCTTAAGGCCAACCAGATCTGATCCATCAGATCTGCCAGAGGTGATGCATCCTCTCTCTTTCCAGAATGCTGTAGACTTATCTCAGAACATAGAGATCTGCCTGCAGCTACAGAGGTGATGATCAGCCTTGTCCTGGGGAGGAAGTGCTCTGTGCAATTTCCTATTCCTTTGGCATCACCTGGCTCATGCTATTGTAGCTCTTTCCAATTCTATGAAATGATGCAGGTGTAACATGGATCTGAGGGAGTAGAGAATCAGATGTAACTGCTTGTGTTGTGTGTTACTACATCTGTCAGTGATTCATGTAGTGCTTATAACCTGTTGCAGGCATGAAGCTTCCAGCAGAGTAAGAGTTGGAGTGCAGCAATTGCATGTAACATACATAGAACGGCCAAACAAAATAAAATGACAGGTACCTCCTCACTGGGACTAGATTGGTAGCTTAGGGTGGGTTAATAAGCACAGGTAATGCTTATTAACATCTGCAGGTCTTAATGTTCTGATGGCTTCATTGTATCTTAGTAAATGAATGTATTTAGTAAGTAGGGATTGCTGATGAGAAGTTGACATATACTCTACATGCTTGTGCATGTTAGTTTCCAATAGTGACACTGGCTAAATATAATGTATTCAGTCTTTTAATTGACAAATCACTTGAGATTTTATTTCATACTAAAATAACTCCCTGTCCTCAGATAAATGCATGAAGAAAGTGGTCATCGTAACTGTGCAGCTTAAGAGAAAAACAAAACACATTCTTAATTTAAACCCTGTGAGAATTATAATAGAGTCCTGCTATAAACCTTCCAAAAATTAATTTATAGATGTGACATTGCAAACAGACCTTTAACTAGAGCAGCACTGCCAAGTGCTGATATAATTAAGCTGTCTGTTTAAATGGCATAAATTAAATTAAGCCACATGAGTACCTTAAGACCTGAGTAAACCTAAGCTGAGATGAGGAATTTAAACAGTATGATCTGATAGCTGTTTACATAAGGCTTCCCAAGCCACTTGCTTCCTTACTCTTTTGCTTCCATAGGAGAGTTCTAATTTCTTTTACTCTGGTGGCTAGGGTTGGTGAGAAGGCTACACAGTAACCATCTTACTGCCTTGTATGCCAAATCTTGTTGATTCTGTCTTAAAAAGAGAGAGCAAAATCAACCTCAGGATTTAACTTCCAAGTTGAAAGAAGCTAATCAGCATTCATATCTATTACATACTACTGGACTACCAAGGTGTTTACCAATACCACATGCAGTGTCATGATGAATAAACTCGGGGTGTAAGGTAATTTGTGCATTGCTCATAAGAACACAGAATTGATGTTGTGTTTATAAGGTGTGCCAGCATGTGTTCAAAAGCATTTAATGTGTCCTAGCATGCATTCAGAAAAGCACCTGTGCAGTAACCCTGATGTTTCTGTGGATGCCTACAGCCCAGTGTAGCATTCCTGGGCAGCAGAGTATGACACGGGTCAGTTATTACCGTAGGTTCCTCTCCAGATCCTTTTCTACCAGACCAGTTTCTTGTTTTATATTTCCATTGTCTATGAAGCTGAAGTCAAACTAAGTAGATGGTTGGTAAACATCTATGTTTCCAAAGAAGTTGTGGGAAATTCTAAAGGGTTATTATTTTACATGAAGGCGTCTCACTAGCAACCCGAGAGGACAGAGTACATAATGGATAAAATAACTTTTAAATGTAACTACAAATGCAGGTTATGGATTTTCAATGATATATCCAGATACAGAAAAATAGTGGATTTTTTTTTTGTCCAGGAGTACTGAAACATTTTAAGTACTGAAGTATTCTTCCCTAATATTTGCCCGATTGCTTATATCTTTCACTGTTATTGTTTGAACTTGCTTTGCAGCTGGTATTCTCTTGAGAGGAGAGTTCTCATAACACTGCTAGCCCTGTATAGCACTTCTGTGACATTCTAATAGTCACATTGCAAAACAATAATTCAGGAAATACTCTTCCCAAATCTAACAGCTGATTAATATCATTATTGGAACAAGTAAAAGGGAAAGGCAAAGCAAAAAGGCTGCTTTTCTTTCTTTAGGATTTATAAAGATATGTTTTTTCTTTTCTGAATCTTTCTGCTTAAGAAGGAAAAATAAAAGTCTTAACATTGAATCACTACCGTACAATTGTATTTCTTCCTTTATTTGTGTAGGATGAATGTCTAATGTTTTCTGTCTTTTGAAGCTATTCTTTCTCTCTTTTTGAGTTCCTTGGACTCCTCAAGGAGTATTTTTTTGAGTATCTGCCCTGTTTTAAACAAATGCTATTACTAATTAGTGGAAGTGCTGAAGATGCTGACATTTGCTTCTTGCCTTCTCCCGGAAGTGCCTCATTTGTATGAGGAGCAGAAGATTTTTTTCAAAACTTCTCTGTTGGCTTTTCATTCAGGGAGGGGCATGGCCCTTTGCACCTCAACTTAAAAAAGTCTAAAAAGTGTTGTAGCACTTTTTAGTGCATGACTTCATAGTCATGCTTGTGCCTCAGCCTGCGCTTTGTGCAGGGACTGGAGAGGTTTTGGTGGCGATTGAAAGAAATCACAATTAAAGCACTGCTCAGCATCCATCCTGGTTCTCTCGTTAGTCTTTTGACATCTTTTCCTCCAAAGCAGAGATGGCATAAATGGTGAAGAGCTTTTTTTTTATTATTATTATTATTATTATTTTAAATCATACCATTAGATATTATTTAAATGAACTCACTTTAAAGAAAAAAGAGTTTAAGGAGAAAAAATTATTCATAGGGTATCCTGGGCAAAGTTGTCTCAAGACTGGTTTACCCCCCTGAGGTTCTCAGTTGCTCAGAATTTAGGCTTGATTTATTCTCCTCCTTGGATTCTGTTGATCTAAGTGGTTTTGCGACTAAAGCCATCATGAAGACTTTTCAGGAGGCTGTGCTTCAGGTTATTTTTCTGATATCTAATGGTAATGTTAAAGATGCGGGAAATTCACTCCAGATGCTGTGTCTTCCTTGTCTGTTCCATCCAAGCTATTGTGAACTTGGAGGACCATGTCATCAGGCCCTGCAGAACTCATCTCGCACAAGTTAGAGAAAAGCAATGAGGTCAGTGCCAACACAGTCTGATTGCTAACCCCTTGTCAGTGGGACTGAGAATCTCACTTGCTTTGCCTCTGCAAGACTGTAAATCTCAGATTTCTCCAATGAAAGACATGAGTGGAAAAGATTTTCTACTTTCACCCAGCAATGAGGAGGGCAAATGCTGGAAACATCTCTTCAACAAAACAACTTGCTTCTGTGGGCATTCTAGTGCTGATAATTCTCCATATGAAGAATGCTGAAAAAACAAGATATGTCATTAAATTATTGCTACAGCTTTTTGGAGACAAGCCTGTGCTAGCAATCAGGAAGCCTAAGCAGTCTTGATACTCTTGGAGCTTGTTCTGGCTACCCTGGAGAATTTAACAGCCAAATATATTTCCTCTAAAAAGTCCTTGGGGATCATGAAACACATACAGAATACGTGTCACTGTCTGCCCATTCTTGACAATATCATGTAATTTTAGTTTAATCTTAGTAAATTGTAGAAAACTGTTTGCTTTAGGAAGAGCTTGTAAGCCCCTGTGGGAGGAAAGGAGCAGCAGAAATGTACCATTGACATCCGCACAGGTTTTCAAACTTTCAGGAACTTCTCCAGAGATTTTCAAGCAGAACAAATTCAAACCCAGGTTTGGTTTATTAAGAGTGCATTGGAGCACTTTGTGCATCTCATTTTACTGTATTTTTGTCTGTAACCATTTTTTCTCAAGTGTACTGCTTTTATGATGTCCATCAGTATCAGGTTTGTGTTTCTTTACTTGTACTCATTTTGTATCATGTGTTTTTCTTTGTAGCTTGCACCAGGTGCCATTCCTGTAGGTATTGGGTATAGTGTTTGCAAAACTACTTTTTGTTTTAATTGTATGATTTATTTGTTTATTTCTCCCTGTCCTCCTTCCCTTTTCTCTGTCCTGTCAGTGTTTGAGACTGGGACTGTTACTTGTTTTATGACGCCTGCAAAGAGCCCTTTGAACACATTGGACCAAATTCATTTAGGGCATAAAGTTGTACTGTGGTTACGTTGTGATTGCTTTATGTTCATTAAATAATTATATGTCTTTATAGAAATCTTAAGTATTACAGACAGTATGTTTTTAATTTAAGAAGTACCTACTAGTCAGTTTGAAGCATGTAAACCATATTAGGTTGGAACTGTGTGCTTGAAATGGTCCTTGCAGGTTGCATGTAAACTCTTTTGTGTGGATTCTGATAATTTTCTACTTAAAATTTTATGCTAAACAATTTATCAGAGACAAGCTAGTCTATGTAACCCAGTAATAATAGTTAGAAATAACAATGCTTAAGTCCAGGTCCCAAAATAAAATAATAGCTTAAAAAATTAAACTATTGGAAATAACGTTGGCACCGTAGATGGATTGTTTCCCACAATTTTATTCTCTCACAGTATCTGCCACATAAAATGTTCACAGTTAAGTCAAGCAGACTTTCTTTCAGCACAAAATGTGATAAAAATGTAAAAGCATAACAATGCCAAGATTAAGCAATAAATTGCCTTGTAGGCCTGACATGCATGGAAGGTAGTAGAAATAGGCATTGATTGCAGTAAAGGCAATTTAACTTACACATTAGGGTAAAATTTCTAATACAAGAATAGCTAAGGAATAGGATAGATTACTTCGGGAGTGTATGGGACCTCCATCATTGGTTTTTCTCTGGAACAAATTAGGAAAAAAATACTGTTTATTAGTGTTCAAAATGGCATGACAAGCAAGAACTGTAACAACTAATCACGGTATTTGTAAATCAAATTTTTGACTGACTTTGTAGTGTCTACAAAGTGAACAATTATTGGCAATTACCTTCTGTAATTTTTCATGGAAAAAGAGATTGCCATTTGCATTGCTAGCTGTAAAATGAATTTTAATTTTACTGGAAGTTGGCATAGTTGCAGCAAAGCTTTAGGCAATAGGAAACCACTCATTTTGAACACTTTGATATTTCTTTCACGTAGCTTTCAGAAACTGAAATAGTTTCTAATTTAAATAGTATAATCCTAGCCTTCCAAAACATGTGCTTTAGAGTATTTTGGATAGCTAAAATAAGTTTCTCTTTCTCCTTCTGTTGTACTAATCTGTCCTCATAGTTGTTCATTATGACACTTAGTGCATGTTAGAGTTAGCTCAAGTGTTTATGCCTGCTATACTGTAGGGACTGGTGAACTTTCTAGTGGTCTGTTTTCTTTTTTTAATTATGTAGGAATGACAGTAATGACAGGATAGGAGTTAGCATTTTGGATTCAGGTTGAGAAAATATTCGGAGAAAGAACGTAATGCTATTTTTTGGATAATTTGTTGAATTCAGCTATTTCTGACTGCTTTGTGTGTCCTACTCTGTATGGGGTGGGTTCTGTAGAATTATGTTGGAAAGTAGCTGGTAAAAATACTTTGGAAGTTAGGCCTTTTGCAGCCATTGGATTTTCTGTTATTTTTTATTCATGGTACTATTCCTCTGATTCCTCATCTCCAAGTTATTTGGGGCAGTTCAAAACGGTTTTTATAGGACTTATCTCCCAGCCTTTTGTGTTTTGCCTGATCACATTTGCATTCCTCTTTTGTAACCTCACTTTATATAATAGAAATAAACTAAATAACTAATGACTGATAGTTAAGTCAGGTTAAATTAACCAGATTACATACAAGGACACAGAAATGTTTGTTGGAATACTGTAGGCGGCAAAAGGTAATGTGGTTTATTTTAAAATATAACTGCAATGTAGACTGACCCTTGCAGTCTAATCAGTTTAATAACTTAATAGTATCTTTAAAGAGATGAGGGAAGATGTTGAGGTATTTCATCCTGGTCATGATTCATGCTTCTGTCATTTCAACAACACAGACATCCCAGAAATATGCCTTAATTTGTGGGGCTTTTCAGGACCACCAGGGCATACAGAGCTTAAACACACTTTTTGCCTGCTCTGTGCTGGCAACCAGCAGACTGTAGGGCAAGAACTAAGGGTAGGAAGTCCATTTTGCAGCTTTGTATCCATCTGGTAAGTTCACACTGGAAGGAACTGGCTTGAGGTTCTGGACTTGAATTCATCTGCTCTATTCCCTGTGCAATACAGTAATAACTCCTGATTCTGTCCATGGCAGAAATGTTCCTCCGCCCTTCTGCTAGCTGAGATTCCGTTTGCCTCCAAATTAATTTTAGTCTTTCTTCCCAGGGAACATTTCATTCTTCCTCCCTTACTCTTATAATCTGCCAACCATGCTAGGAGAGAGGATGGGAATTGAAAGATGAGTTACTGAGTGGTTGCTCAGGATATCTCATGAGGCATTGCCCTCTCTTTATGTTGTCGCATGGTTTTGCATGCAGCATTAAAACTGCAGCATCACTCTTGGTGCTTGCCCAGTTGTACATGGAGCCATCCGGACCCAAAATCCATGTTCGCAGCAGGCTACCTAGAGGAGTCATGAGTAACAAATTTACAACGCCTTGATTTGCCTCTTTTTTGTTTTGTTTTCCCTCTTTGCCTTGAAACGTTCTTCCTATTGAACATTATACCGCAGTTGCTTTACTTTGTTTTTCACCTCATGAACTGATAGATTCATAATTCTGCATCAATATATTTTGATTCTTTTCAAGACATAAAGATCACTGAACAGCATCTATTTAGCAATATGCTTTAACCCATGATTATCTTTGGGGTTTTATTGTATCAAACCCAACTGTTTTATTGCTCCATTAATTAAGATAAGTTTTGTTTTTAATATGGTTGAAGACAAATGCTTGAATCTGGTTTCTTAAATTGGCAAGGTATATTTGGCTTAAAAATTATTGTTTTAATGAAAAAAAGCGTCATTTAAAACTAGCAGGTACAGGTATTTGTTTACCATTAGGTTTACTTACTCTATAGGTTAAAGTGTATTTTTAATACATTCTTCATCAGAAGATTAGATTTTTACATCAGCAGTGTTATTTTTTATGGGGTGTTTTTTTGGGTCGTTTTGAGGTTTCTTTTATAGTTTGGTAGATCCATTTAGTCACAGTATTTGTACTTTCTGCTTATTAAGGTTTCAACTAAAAGAAAAACAAGCTCTTGCATTGAGTAATTGGAAACTTAATGTTATATATGAATTTATAATCAAATGCTCTTTTTTTAATATTGTTTAAAGACCAAGGATCCCCAGCTCCATCTCTTTCTGAACGATTACAATACGTTTTTCACTGTGACTCAGAGTGGCATCACCCGCTACCTCACCCTCCTGCAGCCTGTTGACAGAGAAGTCCAGCAGCTTTACACCTTCTCGGTAAGCTAAATGCACTTGAAGGCACATCAGGCCTTGCTCAGCGCAAGTGTTGAAAAATCATTAGCTATAACAGCGTTGTAGATCATTAAAAAATGGCACGGAAGAAGAAAAACAGTGGAGGATGAGCAGCAGCAATAGCGGGGGTGGGGAGTTGATAATTGGGGTAGTGTGCTTTTTCAGAATGCGTGTGTTTGGTTTGGCAGCAACATTTTTAGATCCCCTACCAGCGTCATCTCCATGGTCTCGGGCTTGTATCCTGCTCCTCACCACCCTCCTATGACATAGTCTGACTCCTCTTTTGTACCCAGCATGGCCTTTGAGGCCACCTTTGCCTTTTTTTTTTCTTGGCCCTCGAGCTAGCAACATGACACCTGTAATGGCCTTTCCACTTTATTTTAGCACAAAATGAAAAAGTAGGCTAACAGAAACCACAGCCAGCAGTATTTAAAAAAAGGAAAAAACCCCAAAGCTTAAATGGACTTAATAGTCCCACAGGCATTTCCCAGTCTGTGAGTAAATATCTTAACAGCCCTAAAGCAACTTGCAAATGTACTGTAGAGAAACCCTGTTCTTCTGCAGGGTTTCCCAATCAATGCCTCTGTATTTTCTGTCCGTTTAGTATGTGAAAGGAGAGCTCAGATTTTCTCTATGGAGTATGGAAGCCTCTAGCTCTTTTAAGTCCCACCTTAAAATGCTATCTTTGAGGTTTAACATATGTATAGCATGTCCTGTGTGTGGCCATGCCCAGGTGAGACTTGCAGTGTTAGACAGGTTTGTGAGCTGTTCTGGCCAGGCCCTGCTCCTTGAGGGTGTTCAGCACAGCTGGGGACAAGTTCTGCTCTTCCAGCCATGGCCTGCAGCTCAGATCCCAGCCCCAACCCTGGGAAACAGTTATTCCCTCTCATTTCTCCTGCTAATCTGACACAGTATGTTTTAAAGGCATTGTTTCATTTTGCTTTTGCCCTGAGTCTTGCACACTGCAGGCTCAAGGTCAGCTGCAGCCTCCTGTAATTGTAAGTGCAGACAAAAATGAAAAATTGAAATGCTGATTTTTAGTTATCATACTGTATTTTCTCATAGGTGGAATTGTATTAAGAACACACCATTAAAATATGTTCCTGTTCTGCTTTTTTTTAATCCTGAAGATGACAGCTTCTGATGGTGTACAGGAGAGTGTCCCAGTGACAGTCAATATCCTGGTGATTGATGCAAATGATAATTCCCCAACCTTCTCCAATATATCGTACAATGTCAAGATTTATACAGATATGAGGCCTGGGGAAGGCATTATAAAGGTAATTTCAGGTCTTTTTATTAGCTTTGTTAACTCAGTTTTTGTTAGCAGTAGATGGTCTTGTTAATACAAATTGGAAATGCACTGAAAACAGCTAGAAATGAAGTTTCTGTATCTCCATCCACTTCATTAGTTCAATCGCTATGAAACAGTTGCTAATACTAAATGATAGATGTATAGCTGCAATCCAGCTGTTTCATCTCAAGTTTTACAAAACCTTTTCATCTGAAAAATCTCAAAATAAAAAAATATTCTCCTGTATTAGCAGGATATGGAAATAAAACATTAGGGGAGAACAGATAAACAATTCAGTAGAACATAACCAGGAATTTTTTACCATGTCATAAAATCTTTTTGTTTCTACAGAAGCCTAAGTCATTTGTTTGTAGAGCAAATGAGCAGTGAAAAATGTGTTGAACACAGGCCCAGAGAGAGAAGCAGTTTTAATTAAAGTTTACAAGCACTGATTTACGTTTCAGTGCAGACTGGAGGTGAATTGTGGTTGCACTGAAGTTAATGTAAAAAAGGCTTTTTTTGGGTGGTAATTCTTCTAAGATCTCAGCCATGCTCCTGAGTGCTTCCAGTCTAGATGGATGAGAAGACAAGATGCTGTTAGTGGAGGTTGGCATTCAAGGATGGTAGAAGGCAGTGGGAGTATTGGGGGAAAAAAAAATCATCGGCCACTGTAAGTAGTAAAATACCATTTTCTGAAATACAATCAGGAATTAAGCACTTGAAGGTAGCAGTGACTTAACAGTATTAGGAGAGAAGTCAGTGTCTTTTCTGGCATATGCCCTACTTGGGCTGTATTGACTTGCCACATTTGCTATCTTTGTTAATATTATTCTTGTCTTTTCATCAGTCTGGGCTACAAGTGCTTAAAAAGCATCAGTGAGAGCCATGGGAACATTTTCAGCAAGATCTGAGGGAAAGATAAAAGTTTTAAAGATTATTAAGTTCCTTTAAGCTATGCACAAGGCTGTGTGGAAGAAAAAAAAAAAGAGACCACATATTGTTGTCTTGAATCAGCAAAAGGCAGGTAGAGCTCAGGAGCTCTGTATAGGGTTTGACATCAGGAACTTTATTTGCAACATCTCATAAACTCCTAACTCCCTGTATAAACATGTGGATTTTGCGAGTACAATAAATTCACTTGATATTTAAGGTACAGACGTACATACAGTGCTGAAAAAATTTAAATCAAGTTTTTTTTCCCTAAAGCATAAGCACTCTAGTCCAAAAATAAATCATTAGGGTTGTTGCACGGCCTTTGTTGTGCAGGGCATCAGGCAAAGTAGTGTGCTATGGATTTGAAGTATCTGCGTATCTAAATGGTTTTTCCCTCTTAAAGGTGCATGTGCCAGGAAACATGAGGTGGAAGATGTTGCTAAATGAGATTGCAGCATGTGTGAAAAGAATGGTTTTAGTACCCACAGTTGGCCTTAAGGATGCTCTGAGCTGCCTGAGTTGTGTTTATGATACTTGGGATGAAGTAGAGCAGCTATTGTGCTTTTCTAAAACAGCTGCAATGCTAAAGTACTTCTGTGTTCAAAGGGAACGTGCTGTTCTGAGGGTTATACTTGCTGGTGTTTCAACTGTGAATATTTTCAGAACCTGGAGGCATGCAAAGAGCAGGAGTACAGATTCCTTAGTAAATTGTTCCTTCTTGGAAAAAGCAAGAGGGCAGCTCTGCCATCTGCATTAGCCTGTGCCACCGCTAGCTCAGCAGAGACACAAATTATTTCTTTGTGAGCAGGTTTGGTCTGAGAGACTATTATGTTTCTCTTCCTCCACTGCCTATTGCAGCAGCTACCTTTTGCTTCCCCACGCTGATGTTGCAGAACTGCTTGTATAAAGAGCATTGATCAGATCAATGCAATTATGCAGATTAGAAATACTGCAAGGGTGAAAAAGAGTAAGGGCAGAAATGTTAAGAAGAAAAGTTTAGATGTGAATGTTGTGCAGAGCATTTGAACTTCGCTAATGCCTGAAGTAGATCTGGAGCAGGTCCCTTTTCTAGACTGACACTGTGAAGCTGGAAATGAGCAATGGGGGGGCCAGGCCTTAAACTTGCCTTTGCTAAAAATTAAAATTATTTGGGAAAAAAAGAGTTTTGAGAGTGATGTTTTTTCCCCTCTTCCACACTTCTGTCTGCAAGGTCAACACATGGTTACTTTCACACTATGCGATCCTATAATGTGGTCTAGAGATGGAGGGTAGAAAATTCTGGCTGTTTTGGGAGTGGATTAGTTTTTCAACTAATCTTACATTGCCAGATGATCTGAACAGACATAAAAAAAGTTAAGAGTCATCTTAAGATTTTTTTGCGTGCTGTGATAATGCCAGTAATAATGATTTCAGGCTGCTAGGGTATTTGGGTAGTTGCTCACCCTGTTATGTTGCCCAGGCTGCAAGCACCAAGGCTTTCATTCAGTGTTACAGGAGTGTGAGAAATGGGATTTGTCTTGTGGAGTTACGAGTAGCCACTCAGTCTGTGGTGCCACAAATAGCCATGAGTTTCCATAGGCCACAAAGGTGGGTATGTGCTGCCAAATCACTGTTTGCTTCTGCTTTATAAATACCTTCTCAAATGGAGAACAGGGGTTTTTTTTTGGTTTTTTTTTGACTGCTAATACAGTGATTTTGATGATACACTTAGCTTTCTTTCTGTATACAGAATAAACTCATCTTGTAACTCTATCTCATCATTGGTTTAAGAATCATTTGAGATTCTCTGTTGTGAGATGATGATCAGCTGTGATAGTTCCCAGAGGAAAATGACCCAGGTCAGATATGATTAGTCTATAAAAACCACTTTCTCTAATCAGAGACAGTAGGTTAGAGAAAGAACACTGACCTCAGTGAATCCGTACAATCTCATAATCATTTACACATAAGCATTGGCTTGCACTTAACTCTCAGACTTATTTTCAGAGAAGAACCAGAAAATATTTCTTTTATAAAGAATGTCACCCTTCTACAAAAATGTGAACTTCTGGCATAGCAATGTGAGTATTCTCATGCAGTTGCCACTTTGCTTTTATAATCCTGAGGGTAACAAGAGATTAAGATTTTATTTTTCTTTTTTTGCTGACTGTGGTTGCATAAAAATGTACAAATAACCCCAGTTTGTACCTGCTTGTTGTCCCATTTTGTGGGAAATTATTTTGATTTTACTCCTGGAAAAAAAACCCACACGTATTAGTTAACAGTTTAGATTGTGTTTGCTGTCTGGGACACTCTTA
>VYZV01014443.1:37476-49671 GCA_013401275.1 Pandion haliaetus | reverse complement strand
ATGTACCTATATACTCAAGTAAAAATAGTGGATAGAGAAAGGTACCTGAAGAAGGTATTGAAAAAGTATTTTGACCTACTGTGTTAGTGTTACATTTTGTTGGCTCAAGTTCAGGAATATCTCCATCACAATCCTGTTCACCCCTGACACATAGAAACCCATTACTGTTTTTCCTAGTGCAACTAATGGCTGAGTTGTACTGCTGAGTCCTAGAAGGATGAGGAGGGCTGCTATCTAAGTTCTGGCAGCCAGCGTTTTTAACTGGTATGCTGCTCTGGAGAGCAACTGTACTGTCTCCTTGACACTGTCATACAACATAAATGTGTACTGAATGTGGCTCTGGAGCCTTGTACTCGCTTGACTGGAACACTCATTTCAAGAACAGCCGTTGAGGTAAACCAGCATGACTCACGGTTTCTGCAGGATACGCTTTAGGTCATTATGAGTCGGACCACCTTTGCTGAACATTTAATTTGTTGAAAATGTAGGGCTACTGGAAAGGTTGGTAATCGCTTTATCTATTCAGGGCAAGGTCACTAAATGTGTTGCTGTGGAAAGGTTGCAGGTCAAATGTTGAAGCCCACTTTCCTCCAAGTATAAAGCAAGTCTGAACAGAGCTTATGTAGTGACCAAGAATGTGTCTTTGTAAGCTCTAAGGCCGTCATTGTAAGTCTCCTTTTCCTTCCAAGAAAACCAATTCTTGCTGCAGCAGAATATGCACCTATCTTGCAAAACTTTCAAAACATTAAATGTTAACGTAATGAAGCTTATACTGCTGGATGCAAAAAGTTTCTTAGGAAAGTAAAATAAATCTTGTTTTGTACTTCTTTCTGTATATTTTACACTGTTTCTCAAATCTTGTTAACTATGAAGCTCTATCGGTCTGGGGCAGCTGGAGATGGAATTTATGGAATCATATGTTATGGCAGCTGTTAAACTTTAATTCTGTTTAATTCGGGTTTTGATTCCAGTTTTTGCCCCCAAAACATTATTCAAATCACTTATCTTTTCAAGCATTCAGTATTTGTAAGCTTAATTAACCTAATTAATCTATGTACTCCTGTAGTCAATTAATTTCCTTTTTCATGTTGTCACAGTAAAAACTGGCCTTGTTCCAAATCCTGTCATTAAGTACTTAGGACCTTGTATTTTGCATAAAGCCTTTATTTATCTTTTTGTATGTATTACTTTTGAAGTTCAGTAGAGAAGGTTATTACAACACTTTTCTTAACTATGTCACTTAGTTTGATAGTTAACTCTTTGTGAGGTTAATGAACACATCCAGTTATGTATAGAAAATACAGGACGAGTGATTAAAGAAATGGAGTTTGCAAGGGATTTAAGCTCTGAACCACTGGAAGGTGCAGAAAGTCTGTTTTATGTGCTGAGTTTTGGTGTGTTGAGGCTGACCATTGCAAGTTCATATATATTGATATATCAAGACATCATATGGGTGGAATGCAAAGCACATTCCAAAAGTGCAGTCTTCATAGGATGACTTTTTCAGAACTTCAAAAGAAAATAATGAATGAGATATATGTGTTCTCAGAAAATAACACATGGGTATTAATTTGGGTTTTAAACTTCTAAGAGGAGATGATCTCTGTTTCATGATTTGTTGAGGTATTTCAAATGTTTATCCTGTGTTCATTATACAGTATGTCTCAAAATATTATAGGAGGATGAAATAAGATGATTTGCTCATTCTAGTGCAACAGTGATCAGTTTGCGTTGTTGGAGGTAAGCATGTATGACAAATTCAAATCAAATCAGTTTAGGTAAATTAAATACTTCTGTGTTGGAAACTTGCTTTGGATCACTGTGCTGTGTGTGAAAGAAGCAAAACACTGATTACTTCAGGAGAAAAGTAACTGAACTAACATGCTTTTCAGTTGATGAATACTGTGTGCAACCTATTCCATGTTAAAAATGGTCCTCCATAAAGTAGCGCAGTCCCTAGCAGCAGTAATGGCTTGTACTCCTAACAATGAAGGTAAACCCCACTTTTGTTAATACACCTAAATCACTTACCTTTTAGCATTTCAGATTATTTATTCTGTTTAAGCTATTGTGTGCTTAGTTCTTGGTTTTGAGCAAGTTTTTTATTTTTTACATGAAATTTCATATTTCACTGAGCCTATGCACATAAGGAATCAAGATTATCCTATAAAGCAGCTAGATCCCCGAGTTTTTCACATACTCCCCTTGGTGTTTAATGTTGTATGCAAATGTGATTAACTTGAATATTACAGCTTGGGGTTTTATTCTTCATCTCCCTTCCTGTTCTAGTTGCAAGGTTTGGTTTCTGCTCTTCCAGGTCTTTAGCTATCCTTGGGCAAGGTTGTAGGTAGTGCTCTGAAAGGCTGTGACCTGCTGAAGGTTTAGTGTGGTGCTACGTTGATTAATAGATTACATATATCCTAATGTAGCAAAGACTTCAGTGAGTTCCTCTACCTGTCTGCAATGCTGTCAGCTTTGAGGGTGTCACAGGGGTGAGAAAATGGTGTCCGGCAGGCAGACATTTAGCCTGCTGTGTTGGCTGGCCCTGGCTTAGATAATGTCTGTTGATCCTGCTGTTGGCTTCACAGCTGTTGCTAAGGTTTTGTGTCATTGTGTGTTACCCTTATATCCTGGACTTGCAGTTCTATGTGCAATGGTGCCCACTGCCTTGAGTGTGTGTCAAGAAAGCAAAAGCAGATAAGCCGGGAGAGACCTTTCAAGAAGCTACATGTCTATTCTTTTTTTTTTCTTTTTTTTTTTTTTTTCATCCTCCCTTTAGGATCCCTGCAGGGAATCATTTCTGAGGCTGGGGTTTCTTATTGCTTTGTACATCCCAGGGGGGCTCTGCTGCTGTAACTGCTGGTGCCCCTTGCCATTTCCCACCTCGAACTGCTCAGCTGCAGGTGGGAGCAGCAGGAGCCTGTTGTGCTATCAGTTTCTGTCATTTCCACTCCACCGCTGTTGGTACCAGGCAGCTGGGTGCACAGGCAGCACTGCCGCTGCCTGCTGCGGCTGTGGCCTCCTAGATTTTCAAGTATTGCTTGTACCACTTTATGTCATCTCATGCGCTGTTTGAGGTAATACATAGTCATACCAAATTAAGAGCCAGCTGAGAAACCAATGTGTGTGTCAACAAAATAACCCCTATGGGAAGAAGAAATTCACTTTAGAAAGTGCAGAGGTAGTGGCGTAGTTAGGTGGTACTTTGGTGACAACCCTAAATGTAACAGAACATTCTGCTCCTTTTTGTTTTCTGAGTATGGTGATAGTTAAGATGAAGTCTGAATCATAGTAATACAAGTCAAGTGATAGGCACTGTGAGCAGTTTGCTGTGTGATTATATGTCATACATAGAATAACACAAGTTATTCTACATATATGTAAAGGAAGATGAGAGGTGAAAGGGCTTAGCTAGGACATGGGGCTGTCAGCTGGCATGACTGAGGCATGGATGTATATTTCTGACCGTGTTACAGCAGGGGTCTGATTTGAAATCTCAGATTGCTAGTTATTTGCTTAATGGCATGGCAGTCAGTGTCATTGGTACTTGACACTTGGCTAAAAGCAAACATACATTTACTGAGCTGTATTTTCTGTCCGTGTGTGTAACTGTTTGATTTAGCATTGCACGCTACAGAAGTGGGATAAACCTGTTGTCATTCCCAGGGGCACAATAAGAACCCCCTCATTTCATTATGTTCACCATTATAATTTGGGTCTAAAATATTAGGCCTTAAATTTTTCTCATGCTCAGAATAAAATTGTACAATTATAGAGAAGAAGCGCTACATGCAAGAATAATTACAGCCCCAGTAGATGGTGGCAGTAGAGGCAAGAAAGTACAGAAGTATGTTCTCAGTTGCATTCAGACTGAGATCTGCATGCATACAGAGCTCTGAGATCGCCCCTGCAAGCACAGCCATTCAGGTAGGTGGTCTCATGTTGCCATGTGGAATGGGCCCTCTATGTCTGTGATGTGCGTGGTTGTGTTTCCTATGTGTGTATTCATATGGCAACAGCTGCCATTTCCCTTCCACTCGGCTTCCTTTAAGGTACACGCAAACGTGAGTAATACAGACATTGTTCTCCAGTTCCACACAACGAGGGCTTGTAGTGCAAGACCTGGATATTAGAATTTCTGGCAGTAACAAGGCTGTCATTTTGAAGAGTGTAAAGAGGCATGGGAACTTTCAGTAATTAAATTCAAGCCTCTTGTTACATTTGCAACACAATAAGTATCTTCTTCCCCCCTCCCCCCTTTATAGGAAACATTATAAATTCCAATCCACAGAGAGTAAACTTGGTCTTAATTAGTTTTCTTAATTTGTATCTTAAAATAATTTGCGTGCAATCTTAGGTAAGCAGTTTTTCCTCTGCTTCATGATGTTTTTACGCCTGTTATCCTTCATTTAAATTGTATCCTTGTTGTACAGCAATTAGAAATTACTGCATATGTTACAGGTGTTCAAATTTCCCCTCTACTTCCTCTACCCCTGCCGAGTTGCCTTACAAAAAACTATTAAACTACAACACTGAACCATGTGTGCTGACATTCTGGTTTTGAATTGCAGCTCACCGCTGTAGATGCGGACGAGGGACCCAATGGACAGATAGTATATGAAATTTTGGCTGGGGATCAGGGAGACTTCATCATCAATGACCGAACAGGCCTTATCACCATTGCTCCAGGAGTTGTATTGTCAGTGGGACGATCCTATGCTCTCACTGTCAAAGCATCTGATAGTGCTCCTCCTGCACAGAGAAGGTAATTCATCTTATAATGAAACTAAGTTTTAATCAGTGCTTAGCAGTACGTAAGAAGTGTGGCAGACCCTTATGTCTATAACTCTGCACTGGAATACAATTCAGTGTGTTCTTTTTGGTGTAAGGATCACGTTTTGGAAAAGTGTCATATTAGAAGTCTTTTACTTTTTGTTCCTTATTTATATTTTCCTTACGGTACATAGTTTTCATTACTTCATTTACCTGTAAAAGTTCACACATTGTGCTGTCATGTGCGTGCCCATTTGTTAAGAGAAATTGAAGTGAAGGGATGCAAGGAAGAAAGCAAGTGAGAAGGGAGATGCTTTTTGTTCAGAATGCAGCTTGTTGTGATGCAGAAAGGATCAGAAATAGTCTGGTTGGTGCGCTGGAGGCCTTCTCTTCAGGTATAGGGTGTGCAAGGTCATCCAGACTTGGCATACTGAGGACATACTTGACAAGCTGTGCCAATGGTGAGCACTGCCCCCACTAAGACCTAAATTCTCACTGGCAGAATTATTTCTGTTTTCCACCAGCTGATAGAGAAGAGCAGCCTGCAAATTTAGTATAGTTAGACTAGGATGCTCTCATGTTAAAAAAAAAAAAAAAAAAAAAAAAAGAGGTAGAGTCCCACTTACCTGCTTCTTTTGAGTTTTATGCCAATTGTGCACAAACATCATTTCATGAAGGTGTGTGTGGAGTAGTGCATAAAAGTGGCTCTCATGTTCTGGGCCTGGTATTGATAATGTGACAACCTCATTGTCCAAAGAGGATGACAGAGAAGAACAGTAGTTTGCAGCATTTAAATCTCCCACAACTTTTTCTCTTCCTCAAATGGGGAATGTAAGAAGGAAAGGCAACACAAAAGTGGAATTTCACTCATTGGCTTTTTCTGCAGGACCTGCTGCCTCTATCATGTCTCCAGGAAAGCAGCTCATACTGTTGTGCACATATTTTATGATTACGTTTTCCAATCACTGAAGTATTCAGATTGTTAAGATTGTTCATAAAACTAATATCTGGTAACACAATCTTCTGCTTGAATTTTCTTCTCCTTTCCCTCTTGCTTGCTTTCTTGATAAGCCCTCTCTTAGGGTAGCTGATAGTGGGCTGTTAGTAGTACTGAGGAGATGATTGTGGACTATTATGCACTTACTTTTGTGTAGTACTAGCATAGTATTAAAGTGGAGGACAAAAATCAATAATGCCGCTTCGGAGAGCTTCAGAATCCAGCCGTGTGGCCCCAGCAACAGTAGCCCGTACAATGCAGCTTTGATTGCTGTCAACTCCTTTTATGTTTGAGAAATTTTTATATTGTCTAAAAATATATACGTCTGATGATGTATGTTGGGAGCATGTACTTCCTCCTCTGAAAATGTCTTTATTGCAATAATCTTCAAAAGTGGAAAAGCTCTCCTTTCTTGTCCTTTCTGCTTGTCTCCCATTTTATGGAATTACAGCATGTAATTTGCTTCATAGCTTTTAATGTGTGTTCAGAAAACCACTCCATCTAGGCAGTATACCCATAGCTGGTGTGGGTGGCCCTGGGGCCAGCCTGGCCTTGACCTGACGTGTATTTGGGGCCCAGAGCTGGTTTTTCCTGTGTCTGTGAAGGTTCAAAAAATCAGGGGGAGGGCCACTGGAGCTTCAGCGAGGTGCCATGGAGGGCGAACTGGGACAGCTCTTACTGTCTGGTAAGGGGCATTTGGATAAAAAGATTTTGCTGCCTTCCTGACATTCTTTCCGTAAGGCTGGAAAACCAGAAATGAGCTGGTGGTGCTTGAAGCAGCCTCTTGTCATGTTATGCACAGAAAAGCCAGGGAGAGCTCATATGAGCTACAGCTCCGACATCTTTAAGACTGTCCTTCTGCATCTCCTTAGTTCCTTCCTTCTGGCTGGGAGGTGGTTAGTATCTCGCAGTTTGGGTTGTATGAACTTCTTGCTCCTTCTAATGCAAAGTTGTCATGTTGTGTTAGGTGGTTCATGTTGCCTTGCCGGAGGCAGTAACCTGTATTTGAGACTTCTAGGAATGGGCGAGGTCTAGCCAGCCATCACATATCTGTGCAGGCAGGAAGGTGTATGCCCTGTAAAGTAGATGAATAAAGGGTTTTGATGTAACTTCAAATATTAAGTATTTTTTCCCAAATCTGGATTCTGCTGCAGGACATACTAGGCTAACTGTAGTCATGTGTAAACTGGCTGGCTTTCAGTTATCCCCTTGCTTATGCACAAAGCAAGACCAAACTACTAAACCTGCTTCAGGATCTGTAGCTCCGTAGCCTTTGTGAGCACAAATTTAAATTGAAAAGCACTCTTTTTTGTGGTGAAGCTTTTTTGTGCAGTATGACATACTAAATTCTTGGTGGGTGACTGTGCATAAAACACATTTTTTTGAGTGTTATTAATGTTTATCATTAATGTAAGCATCATTAATGTAAGTTATTGAGGTATATTTAAGTACACTTAAGTACTTTAAGTATATTTAAGTTTATACAAAGTATTAAAGTTTAATATTTAGTTTTTTAGAACTGAAGTGATTGTTAAGCATATAGTGATTAGCAGTTTCTATTATTGAAAAAAATTAGAAGAACATTTGTAAAATCCAACGATTTCATTTCAGACTTTAGCCTTTTCACCATTGACCTCCGATTTCTGTACAGTGGAAGCATGTCACTCAGTGGTAACAGCAATCTGCCAGATCAAGTCCAACCTAGAAATTCCCTGATCATGAAATTATTGTTCCACATTGTGGAAAAGTACTCTTTCTCTTTGACTTGCATATGCAGAGATTGTTTGGCCAAAGATGTATTGGTCCACATGTATATAAATATGTTCATTATACATTATATAGTATCATTGTATGTGGTAAGCACACAGAATTAAGGCAGAGACAGGGACTTAATCTCAGTGGCTTGTTGACCATGCTTTCCTTGCATTACCATTTAGCTGGAGTAGCGTAAGAGCCGTATTTCCATGCTTGTGTGAGTTTGTAAGTGCTGTTCAGTTCCTGAGCTCTGTTCTGTTCTCAGTGTATTCATGTGTCCCTGCAGTGTTAAAACACCAACTGCAGTTGTTGGAAGGCTCAGCTCTCTCTCCTTTCATTTTCCATGCCAAAGTAGATTTTGCCAGCCAGTTAAATGAGCTCTATATAACACACACACAACGAATGGGTTAAACTTGCAAAGCATTAATCAAAAATGGGTTGGAAATGAAAAAAAGTAGCTGTTGAATATTATAGTGCTTGTATTTTGCAAACTACTCGTGCTTTACTTTTGTGATCTTATCTTAAAGATTTGAAGAAAAATTGTTTACTATTGTAGTGAACAGAAACTTTTTTTTTTTTTTTTTTGAGCCTGATAGACAATAAATCAGCTTGGGTATTATTAAGATGTAGCAGGATCAGGAAAAAAGTGATACATAACAATATATTTTATTAAAAACTCAGCAGTGGAAGAAAAATGCACAGTAAACTGTTTGGATGTACATATCGTGCAGAGACAGCAGCTATCCCAAGAAAATATGCAGCCCCAGTGCTCAAATGGTATTTGTCTGCTAATTGATTGTGTCTGTTGTTGAGCATTTGGTGATGGTATTTTTTTTCACTCTAGAAGTTTAAGTGTGGAACATAAATTCAGAGAGATTAGTGGGATATGAGGGAGTATTTTAAAATAGACAAGACAGGAAACAGACTGTAGTTTTTAAGGAGATAATCTACGCTGAATGATTGACTTAAGTTGTAATTGTCCATCTTCCCCTGTGATTACACAGGTTTTGTTTATATTTACTGAGTCAGTAATCTGCAAATTCAGCTTCTTAAATGCCCAAGGACACGATAGATGGGAAGGGTCTGTCATTCACTGATGCATTTTAGTGCATGTTATGCACTTGTTTAAAGTTTGATTTAATCAAACAAGGACCTGGCTATTATGTTTGAAGCACTAGGATCCTCATCTCCTGTATTTGTAGATGGATGCAAATCCAGCACTTGCTTCGGAGAGACATGGCTGTGGCAAGGCAGCATCCACAGCATCACTGTCTGTGGGGATCTCAGGATTGCCCTGGACTAGCTGGTAGCCAGGGTTTTGGGGCACAAAAGAATGGATGTTTGCTAAGCTGTTATGACATGGCTAGCAGTTGAGTAGTTGAACATTTAAGGCTTGTTAGAGTCAACTTGTATATATTGTTAATATATAGGTGGTGGGTTGACCTTGACAAGCTGCTAGGTACTCTCCCAGCTGTTCTCTCACTCCCCCTCCTCAAGAAGACAGGGGAGAAAATAAAGTGAGAAAGCTTGTGGGTTGAGATAAAGATGGGGGTCACTTACCAATTACCATCACAGGCAAAACATACTTGACTGAGGGAAAATTAATTGAACTTAAGGCCAATTAAAATGTGTTTAGAAGGTGAGCAAGAAAGACAAAAACTAAACCAACAACTTCTACCAACTCCCCTTTTTTCCTAGGCTCAACTTCACTCCTTCATTCGCAGCTCCTTTACCTCTGAGCGACACAGGGGATGGGGAATGGGGGTTATGGTCAGTCCATAACAGTCCCTCTCTGCTGTTCCTTCCTCCCCACACCTTTCCTTGCCCCACCATGGTCTCCTCACAGGCCGCAGGGGAGTCTCTGCTTCGACGCCTGGAGCTCCTCTTCTTCTTCCCACCTTCGTGGTCACAAAGCTGTTCCTCACACTTATTCTCCTCGTTCCTCTCCTCTCCAGCATTTTCCCCTTTCTTAAATCCGTTTCCCCAGAGGCACCACCAGCAGGGCTGAGGGGCTCAGCTGTGACTGGCCGTGTGGCTGCTGGAACTGGCCATGCCCACCCTGCGGCAGCCCTGGCCGCTCCTCACAGAGAGCCCTCAGCTGCTGCCCCTGGGCAAGGGCACCCTGTGCAATACAGCTGATGAGCATGTCTGTCTCCTGTTCGCAGCAGGCAGCAGCAAAGCAGCTCTTGGTACGTGCTCCAAGCTGGCCAAAGTGTGTGGCTGAGCTGTGAAAGGTGGGATGCACTGGGTGGGGTTTAATCCCTTCCTCATGGGCTGTGGGCTGTGTGTGTGGAGGTGCCCCTAGGGACAGAGCTCCTTCTGCGGCAGTTACCTACTGGTGGGGTTTGTCTTTCTGGACAGGGGCTTTGATGGTTTGTTATCTTGGAGCATGGTCAGTGTGCTGCGTGACACAGCCCCTAAAACGTAGCTATCTGTCATGGTGTTGCAGCAATGTTCTGCACAGCTCCAATCAGTGGCACGGAGTTATAAAACCTGCTGGCAAAGGGCAGTGGGAAGCATCTGTAACACAGTGGTGACCGTGCTTGGTCAGAATCCTGTACAGCTAATTAATAATATTGATCAGTGATGTGTCATTTTGGTATTTAATGAACTCTATCAGTTAACACAGAAGCTGTTTCAACTATAAGATACCTGGTAATTTCTGGTAGGAGTCTCTAAAAATGCTCTGAGTTTCCGAGCCCTGCAAGAAGCAGCTTATTGTGTGTTCACGTTTTTATTTTCTCCGCCCACCCCCACCCCCCC
This sequence comes from Pandion haliaetus, assembly GCA_013401275.1. Taxonomy (NCBI): domain Eukaryota; kingdom Metazoa; phylum Chordata; class Aves; order Accipitriformes; family Pandionidae; genus Pandion; species Pandion haliaetus. Next base: position 39,383 of record VYZV01014443.1, on the reverse strand, counting down.
AAAAACCCACAACCTACAACTGGGGACAGATCCATTTGTCCTGAAGTGGTTTCTTTCCTGCAGCTCTAAAGCCTGAGATTTACCAACTTTGTCAAAGGTCTTATGGGGAGAAAATAAGCGCTTGCAGTGTAACACTTGCTCTCCTCAGGATTTTGTTCAGGGGCAGAGGTACTGTTTTAACATACAGGAGAGAATGCGAATGGGATAACGGAGCAAAGATGCAAGAGAAAGGTCCCTTTAAGCCAGATTTTAAATCTCTCTTACAACTTCAGGGAGACTTTTGGCTCCCTTTCTCAATTTGGAGCAGTTGAATAGCAAGTGTGTCTACAGCATGGTCTTTGCAGGGTTTGTGCTGACTGTCAGTGTTCCTAGAAGAGCCTTCAGCTTGCAAACTGGAATGCTGTTTGCATTAGGTTTGGGTTTGGGTTCAGTGCAGTTGAAGGGTTTGCCACATTTCCTTGGTGGGTTTTGTAGTCTCCCGTATTGCCATGGCTTACTAGTGTGAAGTGGGCTTCGGTTTATTGGTGTGAACCACAGTATTGATGCAGTCTATAATAGAGTTGTGTACATCAGTCTTCTCCCAGCATTATCCTCTCTGTCAACATTTTCTGTTCGCTCTCTGCCAAAGAAAGGTAGCGAACTGAACGATAGCAGGGATGCTCCAGGGGTGGATATTGTGCATAGCAGGAGCATGGCATGCCTTCTCAGAATTTGTCATGCTCTTCTAGAGGACACAGTATCACCAGGAGATTATCAGTTGTCTTTATATATGGAATGTGCACTGATACCTTACTGCTTTGTTTTTCAAGGAACACTTGGGCTACTTTTAAAGAAATTACTTAGATTTTCTTCTGTTAATGTAACAGCCTGCTTTATTTTTGGTGCAGAATGAAAAATATGTCGTGAAGCTTTTAAAGGAGCAAAGGGAGGTTGTTAGACTTAGAGAACACACCGTGTATAAAATAGACATTGTTGGTTGCCTTGTGTTTGTTGATTTATTGATTTTGACTGGCTTTGACTTTTTTTTTTTTTCCCCTTCTTGCATTGCAGGAGCTCTATTACTACTGTTTACATTGAGGTCCTTCCACCCAACAACCAGAGCCCTCCCCGCTTTCCCCAGCTGATGTACAGCCTTGAAGTCAGTGAGGCCATGAGAACTGGAGCAGTTTTGTTAAACCTGCAGGTACAGATGCTTCCCTGTAAGCCTTTACCATGTTCCTTCTGTTTGTGCCCATGCCATGCAGAACCCAGTCCTTGCATACAGGAGGAAAGGACAGTTTATAGGGATTGAAAATTATTTTATTTTAATAAATAGGCCCTTTTACATGGACTAGATAGGAAAAGTGCTTACTTGGATATTTCTGTAACTTCTTTTTTTGTGTTAAATGTGCTAAAAGGTACTATAGGCTGCATATGGGACTGAGGTATATGAGAAAAAAATGCCATGAATGGCTCAAAACTTGAAAGGTCTGTGATTTCTTATGTTAAAATCTCTATATATACATTTGCCAGCAAATCAGAGGAGCTTAGGACCTTCTGCACCTAACTCACATGGAATTTTTGCAAGATTTTTGGCACTCAGGCTTCTTTAGCCTGTTGGTTTTGAAAAGCATCTGAAGACACTTACTCCCCTTGGTGTACGTAACAACTGCTGTTAACAGACTAATAAAAAGCAGAGATCCCTGTACTAACTGACCACCCAATATAGCTCTGCAAGTGGAAGCAGTGAAAGCACATTAGTCCGGTATTGCTTATAGATAATGCTGCATTGACATAGTTTGCAGACCCAGGTTGCTTCTCTGTGTGCTGCTACATGGTTAATATATTAGCTTTCTCCTAGCTTACTTACCATTCCCTAAGCTTTTGCTGCATTGTGTTCTGTCCACATGTCTTGAAAGCCAGCTATA
>VYZV01014443.1:0-33375 GCA_013401275.1 Pandion haliaetus | reverse complement strand
TACTCTCTCCTTATCTTGTTTTTTATTTTGACCTGTCTCCTAGTAAATCCTATCTGCCCTTCTTTGAACTTGTCAGTTGGCCTTGTTGGAATTCTTACAGCAGTGTCTTTATTCTTGTGATAATGTGCTTAATCACTTTGGGTTTTGAATGCTAAATAGTTGTAATTGTGAGACAGTTCGGTAGACAATATTTTCTCTGAAAAGCATCTGATAGTCTTTTCAGGGGAAAAGTGAGTGTACACTCGACAAAAAAAAGTAACAAATACATGGCATATTTATTGCCATTTTTGGAAATAGATTAGCCAAAGCTGAACTTCAGAAGTAGTTTACTCAACATCTGAAAAGCTTCTTTATCACCTAGTAGGTGAAATATACTTGTTTTGGTGCTGTTAATAGCCCTTCTCAAAGGTCTCATCCTGATCTTCATCCCCCTAAAAGTAAATTATCATGGAGGGTGAGTGCTGCAATGTCTACACTGCTCAGTGAAGCATCAGCAAAAGGATTGGGATTCTGGTAAACTAACAGAAGAATGTGGATAAGAAGTGAAAATGAAGAATAGGAACAAGGGAAACAAAAAGTTCAGTCTAATCAGTCTGTAGCTGCACCAAAATAGAAGTAATTGAATAAAGCCTGATTTTTACACTTGTGATGCTATGTGCTTATGTGTAGCAGTAATTTGAAAGTCTGGATTCAGGATATTTTTGTTTCTCTGTAGCATAAGAATTCTGATGTGCTACAGCTTTATCTTAAGTAGCCATCTGTAATTACCGCTGTTGCCTTAGAAATTACCGCTGTTGCCTTAGAAATAGCGAGGTTGGTGTCATTCCTATAGATAATTTAAATAGAACTTCAGGGGTTAATTTTCCAGTTTATAAATTGAAGGAAAGAAAAGAAAGCTTTGTAACTGACTTTAACTTTATCCTCTTTTTTCCTAAAGGCTTTTGATAGAGAGGGTGACCCTATAAGATACCTCATTCAGAATGGAGATCCTCAACAAGTTTTTAATCTCTCTCAAAGGTAAGTGGAAAACCCCTAGAAAACAGACTAACTTTTCTGTCAAGTGAATATGTGGGCTGAGAGCAAAAGAAAAGATTTGTAATCACGTATATTCAGCTGTTCCTTAGATTGGCTCTTAGTTGTTAATGAGAGCTCTGTGAACGATACTCTGAAGTTTTTCACAGGGGACTATTTATTTATTTTAAACATTTTAGTAGGTAAAACTCACTGAGGTGGAAACATTCTATTTAAAACAGTGACCAGGGATTAATTAAAAACCTTATACTTGTCAGCTCTTGACTAATGACAGGGACAATTTTTGTGTTATTTTCCTGCCTTCAAGCATTTTACTCTGTAGTAGAAAGTCTTTTGAGCTTTGTTTTAAAATCTTTTTTCCTTAAATTGAATACCAACTTAAATAGAGTTAGAGAGTAAATTATGAAATTATAAGCACCAGTTAGGTTTGTGCCTGTCCCACCACCACCTTCTTTATTTTACCCAAGCAGCTATTATTTACACTCCAAAGTGTCTTCCGTCTTTTCAGGAAGAACGGAGCTGACTTCCGATGTTAGATGATGAGACAGGAGTAACCTGAGGCTTATTTGTTTATGGTGCAGGTATAATTGCAAAAAATTGTTATAATTCGGCGTGAGGGAGAGATTGTACTGAAACTGGCCTGTATATTCTGGGTAAGCTCTAGGTTACTCGCTGTGATAAATCTCCCATATACAGAAAATCAAATCACTTATGAAACAATGTGAAAAAAGCCTTGAGGATCCCAAAAGATGTTGATGCTGTTATCCACCAAGATTGATGGGCCCTCTAATAATAAAGACTTGTCAGGCAAGGTAAGGGACAGCTTAGAGAGAGGGGAACTATTTCATTGAGGTGGCAAGAGCAGGAAATTATGTTGGGCTACTGGCTTTATTCATTGCTTAAGGCTGGAGTTTTCAGTGCAAATGAGGGAAAGCATGCTTTGTTCATCAGCTCAGAGGGCGTGCTAGGAGTCGTAGCTCCAGCACAGTGCAGATTTGTAGGGTTTTCTGCACAACGGATGCTAGCAATCCTCCCCTTAACATAGAGAAACTTGGTCTGAGCCACTCTGTGACCTTTGGAACTTGAATAATGAGGAGTGTGCCTGGCTACATGAGAGATGCTCCAAAGGGGGGTTGCTCAGTAGGTAGTTGTTTTGTACAGTTTGTGCTTATCCAGTGCTGTTCACACAGCACCATAAAAATCCTGATAGTTCTCCGTACCACAGAGACTTAAAAAATGTGTGCAAATTCTGGCCTGCCAAACCTGTGGCATGAAGGTATTCTAGAAGTCGAATCCTAGGCAGCTCCTGTATTGTCCAGCTTTGGATGTAAGCAGTGAGGCGATACCCAGCAGTCAAGCTGTTAAATGTGGCATGTGAATTCACAGCTGTGAATTCAGTCTGAAAACACGTAAGAGATCTGTAGTGTGCTCTCTGAAGGCTGCAGGCACAGCACACCCCTATGTGTCCATGGGCAGTGTTGCAGCAGTTGCAGGTGTCATCTCCCAGGGCCTGTCAGGGGCAGCTGGGAGTCCTCTGCCATCCCACCCAGCCTCAGGGGCCCATCATGGGCAGCCTGACACCCCCCTGACACACCCCCCCCAGCCTCACATCCCCCCTGACGTGTCTGAGCATCACAGCACATCCAGGGTTTCAGCACAAACTCAGATGTGCGTTTGCCTCTTTGATCTGTTGCCTCTTGGTAAAAAGGAGAGAGCTCTTTGAAGTGTTTTCTCCTTCCTGCTTTCCTTGCATCTGTTTTCTTGGAAATTGTTTGTGCAAAGTTTTCTTCAGCCTTTTGCATGTTTTTTCCAGATGCTAAAATGTCTTGATAGGAGATTAAAGTAGGTTTAATATTAAACAAAGTCTATAGTTAATGTGAGTGGCATATTAAGGCTACAGGAATTTATCTCAATGTTACATAAATACATTTTTAGATACTTTTAAGGCCAAGGCAGAGACCATGACCATCATCCTCTCTCTTCCTTTTTCTCATCCAGATTATTTTCTTGTATCCTGGAGTATGTCAGTTAGTCCCTGTGTAATTACCAGCTGGCAACATCAGTACTGAATATTACCAGTTTTACATCTACCTAGTAGATCTCTCTTATCCTCAACCTGAGGGTTGTGAGATGGTTTTGTTCTTTCTTTGGCAATACAACCTGAGCAGGATCTGTAGTAATTTGGTACCTCCTTCTGTTCCCCAGGGAAAGAGATGATTAAAAGCTGGGGTATTAAATGAATATGAGTACATCTGAATCCTTGAGTAAAACACAGGAGTTTTTATAAATTAGCCTGTCTCTTGCATGATGTTCATCTATTGAAATGGAGGCCATAGATTGCAATTGTTCAAATGGTAGGAAGGAGGAGATGAAAAAAAGCAATATGACAGTGCAAAAATATCGGAGAAATTTAAATGGATACGTGCAGCTAAAGGTCAGTGTTAGCAAAGCAGCATTTGCTGTCAATATTTTAATCTTAGCTCTCCTTTGATTTTTTTTTTTTTGGGTGTGTGAATTAATACTTTACCACATAAATGTTTTATGTTTTATTCACAGTTCCTTTCTAAAATATTCTTCTGTTCGTATTTTATTGCAGTGTCTTGAACAAATGCTGAAAAATGTATATGATCTATTATGATAGCTAATTGATTTGCAGAAACACCTGGAAATAAGAGAACTATTAAAATACAGAGCATGGTGTAGTATTTCATGTCAGTAAATAATATACCTGAGTTTCCTACAGCCCTCAAAAGAAGTTAATGCCTTTCTCGGTAGCATCACTACTGTTTCAACGTCTGCTACTTATAAATTATAAAAAGTTTAGTTTAAAAGTTAAATGGTCTTTATTAATATAACAATAATATTAATTGAGTTCAGCTGACTATTCCTTAGCAGAAGACAGTACATGAGACGAAGCAAAAATGAGATACGCAGTGTTATTAATTTGTCACACACAAATTACAGAATAGGTTGCTGGAAATCCCACCACTTTTACACTCATTGCCTTCTTGTGGGCCACGTATGTAGGTAAAGCTAAGAATTTACTGTTAGTCTAATTAAAGTCTGTATAGTCTAATCAAATTATTGTTAGTGATCCAGTTATGATACTAATGCAAATAGCTAAAATTGCAAAAATATGCATGTTTTAGTATGTGTGTATGTGTATATATGTAAATATAAAATATGCATAATTTATTTTATGTATATGTGTAGTTTTAACATTTTTATATGTATAATCATATATGTATACATACATACGTATTTTAATGATACATAGTTATATGTATTTATATATAGCTATATACAATTATAGCTATATATATAGCTACATATATTTACATTACTATATACAATATATATACGACTGTATAAAAAAAGTGTATGAATATATACACAAAATTTCTAAGGTCTGACCTTTGCTCTGGTGTTATGCTTTACCCTTCCACTTTCTGTTTGGGGCCCTCAGGGCAATAATTTCCTGGGGAGCAGGGGTCTATGCTAGTCTTCAGCAGCTGAAGTCCTGCCCTGGGAGGTGGGATATGATGCCAACCATTTCATTTTCCTCACTCTAGGATCCATTTTGAGTCATTTTTATGTGTGTTAACATGCTCTATACCACTCTTTCTCTCCACCCCCACCCCTCCCACCCCTCCCCAATCTGTGTGCAACTCTATCTTACATCTGAACTTACTGCATATGATGTGTTTTACATATGTGGCTACTTGTTTATTGATCTCTTTGTGACCCCAAACTGGTTTTGGACAGCTCCTAAGGTTGTGTTTCTTTATCAGTAGTAGGCACTGGTGAGGTGTTTGTAGCCCAGGGGCTCTGGTGACATCCTGTGCCTGAACTTTCACTGCACTACAGGCCATGCCTTTACTGATCTGTATGTAGTTCAGTCTCTACACAATAACCACAGTATAGCTACCTATTAGTTACAGCAAATATATATAAAAAACTAGGCCTAGCGCTACACAATTGTAGAAAAGTAAGCAGAAGTTAAACCAACATTGGTATTGGGTACCTGCTCATTAGATAGTTGCTGTTTAAAGCTAAAACTAACCTCTGAGCAGGCCAAGGCAGGTCCATGCAAAGAAGCATTACAGGTCCTGAGGCCCTGTTGTAGCTTGGCACAACGCTTGTGGCTTGGGACAAGACACGTCAGTTCCATGTTTACTGGGTTACAAAGCTACTCAGAGTATTTGTGTGTCCCATTGTTTTTTTACCAACCTCCAGGAAGTATTTTAGGTACAATGAAGTTGCTAGCTTTTCCTTTTTTGAGGAAGCAAAACATGACATGTTTCTATGTTTTGGTTATGTATCAATGAGGCAGATTGAATGTAGCATCTCCTGAAATATTATTTTCTTCGATTGTATTATTTATTTGAGGAAACTGCTCACAGTAGCAGCTGGCCAGTAAGTGTTGGTATTTGTCTCTGCTGGAAACAATGTTGGAAAAAGTCTTGGCCTGGAACTAGTTTGTTGAGGTCTTTTCTGAGTGTGAGAAGTTACAACAGAAACTCTGCAGAAATTTATAATCTCAAAGGGAAATAACATCATTATTATTGTATTGGATATAATCACTTGGATTATATACATCCAAGTGTTCTGAAGAAGTACAGCTAATGAGACCTTATAGTTTGGTGGGAATTTTTGGTTTTGTTTGGTTGGGGTTTGGCTTTTTTTGTTTGTTTTAATAAGACCTCTTTCTGAGCAAGTAGCTGTTTAGGTTCTTAGCTTATGAACATAAAATGTAAGCTCAACCTGTAAAGTTTATACTTGTGCCTGGCAAATGCTTGTGTCTTATATGCCCATTAGAAATGGAATAACATATGGAAAGTCACAGCATACCAGGATCTCAGCCCATGTGGATTTTGCACTGCAAAATCATGCGCTGTTACACTTATCTTAAAATATTAGAAGCCGACTGTGACACTTTTGGAGGAGTTTCATGGGAAAAGCTGCTTAGCCATGCAACAAAAGGATAAATATCATCCTGGATCCATGTTTACTGGTGCATATTTATTAAAAAGCATGTGAATTGGGTGGCATGTGAGATCACGATTTGCTACATATTTGACTTATGTTCCAGTAGGCACCAAAAACCTGTAAATGAAATGCAGAGCTTTAGGGCTGGTCACAAAAGTACCACTTTTGCCAGTTCAGATAAGCAGAGTTTAGCTTGCTTAGACAGGATTGTCAACCCAATGGTACTTTTCTCATGCTTCCCAATACAAAAGTAATGAGTTCACAGTGGGATCTTGTCTCTGTGTTGCTACATCACACCTCCAGGTGGCTTCTAGACTTCTGCATGAGGAAATGAGATCATCCTGGAGACAAAATCTAGGTTGTTTTATTTGTCAGCAGTTACAGGAATTTGCAACACTTTCAAACAGAATTTTTGTAAAATCTTTTGTTTTATTTTTTGCCTGTGTGGCTTCCAAATAGCCCTTCATTCATTGTCTTTTTTTAAACGGGCATCAATAATCACACAACATCCTGAATCAGGTTCTGTAACAGTTGTGCCTGTCTTAATATTTTATTATTAGGGAATATGGTGTATCTGTGCTTGCACTGAAGGGGCATTAGCTCATTGCAGCGCTTTTACTGCAGTCACACAACATGCAAGTTAGTAGCCTTTCCCTATAAAACTCTGAGGAGGCTCATACTTAAGACTGTGCGTGTTGTATTCCCGGAGTCTACTGCCGCAATCCTGTCAGGGATATTGGGACTCCTCTGTGATTAAGAGCCTGCTTGTGGTTCTCTCTTCTCATATATTATAGCTGTGCAGCTTTCTAACAAATGAGGGTCCTGTGTTCAGTTTAGGTCTATCTTTCGTATAATCCTATTGATCACTAGGTTGCTATTTTAATCCTAAATTAAACATGTATCAAAGCAGAAACATTAGAAATTGGCTAATCGTTTTTATTAGCCTTTACCTACACAGAACACGCTTTCAGTTGTAATAAAGCCTAAAAGCTATTTACTTGCTTAAAGGGAGACATTTGTGTAATGCAAAGTAGTGGAACAAAAGTGCTTGTAGGTATCTTAAAGCTGTTGTGATAACATTTTATGTTTTTGTTTTATTACTAGTTCTGGACTGCTAGCCTTAGGAAAGCCCTTGGACAGAGAAAGCACTGATCGCTATATTCTGATTGTTACAGCCTCGGATGGCAGACCAGATGGGGTGAGTTTCAGTTTAAGAAAATAAACTGTGAAAGTTTAAGAAAATGGGCTGTTATGGTATGTAGTTAGGCACTTAAAGTAGTCTAATTGTAGTAGCTTTTATATGGGTCTTGATCAAATATATCTGTAATCTGCAACAATTTTCCTTTATCCCCAAAAGGTGTGTGTCAATAAAGCCTGTGTATCACTGGGGTAATGTCCTTTGATCTTGAAACAAAGTGACTTTGCTGCTACTTCTGTCTTTTTGTTATTCTTCAACAAGAACCAATGCAGTCAAGGTTTTGCGTTATTCAGATATGTGCATCTTCTTACCATTTCTTCTCCGTGCTATTAAATAACCAGTCTTCCTTCTTACCTTCTCCTAAAGATCAATTATGTGGGCAGCTGTGTTTATAGATTTGTACTTTATCTAGTCAAATGCATTGAACTTTTTTCAGAATTGACAGATGAATGCACTGTCCAGCTTCAAATTTTTTAAGCTCTTAGGAGATATCTGAAAAAAGTCCACACCACTTCTCTTAAAAAATAAAACTTTTGTATTGGGAGGTATTTCTAAGTCTTCTGTGTTTGCATTAACTAGGCATGCAGTGACCCTGCAATCAAACCAACAAACTACTGCTCATGATTGTGTTTAGTATAACAAAATTGTGATTTTCAATCTCCGTATTAAAAAATGGAGGGCTATTTAAGGATATGTATTTATTTGTCAAACAAAGGCAATGGAATTAGTTTTTCTAAGTGTTTGCAGCAATCCCAACAGGGGGGATTTACTGCATTTGAATTGTGCAAGGTACACGGGAATGCAGCAGTTCTTCTGTGGACTTGTGCCACAGAGGAGAAGTCTCTATGTATCTGACCTTAAAATAACAGTGTATAAGGACAGATCTAAAATAATATATCCACATTATCTGGGCTATTCTAGGAGGCAGTGTTCAACTTTGAGATTGAAACAGAGATGTCCTTGACAGTTTGCTAAGGAGCAATCATGAAAGCTCTGTGGTTTGGACCCTTGCTCACCCTGTCTTCACCGCAGCAGAAGAAAATCTTATGTATTATTTCTGTGACATGCTTTTTTCCCCTATTTTAGCTTTTTCAGCTTATAAGGTTTGCCTTCCTGCTCAGTATTTACTCAGAAAAGTTGGGGGTTTTTTTTCCAAAGTATTGGCAGAGTTTTAGAGCCTTTATACAATTCTCTGGCAATACGGAGTAACTACAACAGAGCCCACACCTTTTCCATTAAAACTCTGGTTACAGTTATCTTTAGTAATTCATCTTAATGTTTGTAATTTTGTTACTTGTGAACTGCTCTCCATTCTTGATAGCTATGAGTTCAATTGTTTTCATTACTAACTTCCAGCTGTGAAATCTGAAGATTTTAATAAGAGACTTGCGTTCTGTTTCAGACCATGCTATGCTGCTGAAATACTATCTGGGGCATGGAAAGGCTACTGAAAAGATATTTCCTCTTCCTTTCATCTAGAGAGTCATTCTCTTTGTCCTGGAACTTAACTGGACATCTGATCCATTTTAACAGTCAGAAGAGAATAGTTGCTTTTTTAATAGAAATCCAATTAATCATGGCATGCTGTTTAACATAAAATAGTTGTAAGGTGAGATATGGCTTTTGAAGCTCAACTGTGTAAAAACCACCAAAAATAAACTGTGGAGGGCTTCATTAGTATCATCTCTTAATGATGCTGACGGAGGGTTGACTACCTGTTGCAGCAGAAGTCATTGATACTTAAGTCTGAGCAGTTCAGTAGCTAGGCTGGAGCAAGTAGTGGCCATGTTGTTGGGAAAATGGACTGTCCTTTTATTCTTCATGCATTGCCTAGCCCAGTGAAGACAGGGCTAGAGGTGTGGTAATACAAATAAGACCAGTAGCATTCTCAAAAGTAATGGGAATGATATGCAAATTTCAAGGATTTTTTTAGTGTTTGTTTTTTTTTAGAGAAAATATCAAGAGTATCCCAGAAGGAAACCAAATAATTAGAGGCCAAAGAACTGTTGTAACATCAATGAAAGGTATTTGTGATTTCCTAATGCTGGCATAAAACTTATAATTTCTTAATGAGCATAACAGTTCTTACTAGTACAGCAGTCACTTGACACACAGAAATGCAAGTGAAACAGCAGCATGTCGCTTGACTCTTTGGTACTGAATGCTCTTCAGGGATGATGTTATGTTGTTACTATAACAACACCACCACCACCACACAAAAAAAATCCACTTCCTGCTATCTCATTATGTGCTTTCCTCCCTCAATACCATATGTTTTTTTCTTGGAGATTTGTATCTGCAGGTGTGTGTGTTAATTATTCTCACAGTGAAATGTGGTCACACTTTCTAGCTTGTGTGTGTTCTCTTTACTGCTGCTTGGTTTGGGGTCTTCATCACTATCTCTTACCTGGCTGTAGCTGTTTTTTTCTGTTACGATACTTTCTGCCAGTGGTGGGGTACCTTTCTTTATATTGTCCGGCAGTATGGCTTACTTCACAAGCTGACTCCACTGCTCTTGCACCCTAAGCTTCTGGTGACGGTACATGAAACAAAAGGGTTAGGAGTTGTCTGGGCTTTTGCCAGTACCACAAATGAGGCTGTATAAGTTTCTTGGCTTTTATTTTGCAAACAAATAGATGAAACAGGGCAACTCAGCCCATTAAATCTCCATGCCTTTTCCATGCCAGGAAACAGTGGTTCTGACTAATTTGCCAGGCTTCCTTGTGCCATTGCACAATTTATTTGATTTGCAGCTCTTTGGACTTAACTCTCTGCTATTTGACAGGATCCTCCTGGGTCAGGGACTCCTTTAAAGTTGCTAGCTGGTAACATGGCAAACTGTTCTAAGGAAATGGATGCTTGTTTCAACAAGTCAGTGAAATTTCATAGAGGACCTTTTCTTTTTAACTAGTTTATATCAGAAAGCAATGGTGTCTCTTTAGGAAAACAAAAATATTCCTACATTTACAAAACTACTGCACCCCAAACTAATTCACCTGCTGCTTGTCATCAAGGTTTGCTTTTTTGAACAATTCTGTTAGTGCCTACAGAAAACCATTTATGTGATTGAAGAACTTGTTTCACTTTCCCTAAAATCACAAAGTTAATTCCACAGGCAGGTGCAACTTAATTTAAATAGCATTAACTTATTTTAGCTAGTAACATACAAAAACTGATTTCTTCCCATCTGACAGTGGGCTGTTTGAAACTAGCTATTGGAGTCAAATATACTTAAAGTAAGCTTTTGTATTCTATACAGCCTGTTCTGTATTTGCTTGTTTCTTTAAAATTTGAAAGGAATTTAAAGGGAAAAGACTTTATTAGTGCATTGGGGTGGGGTGGGGGGTGTTGTCCATTTTTTTTTAACTAGAACTTTCCTCTTCAGTTACAACATGAAAATTTGGCATTTGTACATTTTTGTAGTTGGGGTTTATGAACAACAGTTATAGGATCACAGGATAATTCAGGTTGCACGGGATCTCAAGAGGTGATATAGGTTGAGCCTGCTCCTCAAGCATGGTCAGCTATGGTTGCACTGACAATTTAACTGTAGAGCAGGTTAATTAATTCATAGTTTTCAAGTATAAAGATGCATAAAAAGCCATGTTAGTACCCTTACAGAGTGGGGAAAAAAAAAAAAAATTATTGATGTTTCAAAGTTATCTGAGAAAGTTCAGTCTTTTTAATTTCAGCCAGTGAATTTGCTTCAGAACTCGTCAACAGTACTCAAGGCATTTCAATATCAAAATTTTTCAGCTAAATTCTGTTGTGAACAAAGAATTTTAGCCATTGTAACATAGGTTTCAAAGGGGCACAACTTCAGCTTATTTAATTTTTAAATAATAAGTGTATAAAATACTGCATTTTAGATGGAATACTTCAGATGGGAAATGTTGCTAAGCTTTGAAATTGTTGAAGCTTTCAGAAAAAAATTTATTCCACACTGCTTTAAAAGTTGTTTGTTTCAAGGTGATGACTCTCTTGTCTGTTCAACATTGTTCTCATAAAACTAAGAATGGTTTTCTCCATAGAGATAAGTAAGGCCTGCTAGGTGGGTGAAGCCTGTATTTCAGTATTGCATCAGCAGTCTCTGGGGTCAACTCACACGAAGCAAACAGGGCCAGAAGGATTCATCATCTTCCCTACCTTTGACACTGGTCCAATTCACACACTGATTGCCATCTCCAGCACAGGCAGGGTCTTCTTTGGCCCAGGGAGACATGCCAAAATGGATCTTACTTTCCACTTCTGGTATCTCCAGGAATTTGGAGGTCAGCACATAGGGCAGCAGGACACTTCCAATATGGGATCACACTTCCACTTGCGGTACAGCAGCCCTAGCACCTGTCTCTTGGGGAGCAACGTTTCCTCCAGGTGCCTTTCCCATAATCATGGTGGTACGAATCATAAACCCGCAAGTTACTGGATTCCTGATCTTCTAGGGACTGAAACTCTTGCCCCTGTAGCTGCAACCGGGCCAGGCCAGCACTGTGTGACCTGCCTGCTCCACTCTGCTGTAAACCCCATGGCGTATTGGACTAGTACACAGTATACAATATGGTATCAGCCCTCCTTTTGATCTCTGATGTTCTGTAGAGAAAACTAACATGTTCTCCATCATCATCTATGAAGTCTGTTGAACGCATTTTTGCACTTGAAAAGTCTGTGGTCCCGCACACCTTAAATTTTTGGTATTTTAATGGTATTTTTTTTTCCTGCTCCTTTTCTGTGTCATTAATAATGGACCTAAGAGACTTAACAATGTTGCTATGGCACTAAGTAGTTGAGGTTTCTGTATTCTAAGACCCAAGGCTTATTTAACTGCCTAATGTTGTGTGGTGATAGTCATGTTGACACCTTTTGACTTTTGGAGACTGCTTATTCCATCAAAATTAATACAGACCTACTTATGCCTTCAACAAGCAATACGGCTTTTCATTTAGCGGTGTGGCCTGGCTGACACCGTTTCATCACTTTTGCATGCCTTATAATGCTCTTGATTGTTTAAAATGCTTGACTATGCTTTCCAAATTATTGTTGCTCTGAGTTATAACCTGGAGCATTAACAGGCTAGTGGTTTTTCTCTGACCTTGGAATAACATGACCTACCACTCAGCGCTGTTAACAGTACGACACAACAAACAATTAAGTATGCATTAATTGAGTAGTCAGGAAAATATTTTTATTTCCCTAGTAAAGACACTTAGTTGTAGATGGGCAGAAGAATGGTGCACAAATAAAAAATAATATCAAGCTCAAATTGTTTTCACAAATTGTGGTGCATTTGGATAAGCTTTCAAGGCAAGAATTCACATCTTTGCATTTCAGAGGGAGAAGTTAGAAATAAATATGCATGACTTTTGTTAGAAGAAAGAAAAAGCCTTCTGTGCTATTTATTTTTGGCTTGTGTGAATGTGTATGTGTCTGTTCGTTTATATAGATAAAATAGGAAGGTCCATTGTATTGCCTTAGTGTGTATTGTGTGATTTAAGCAGAATTCAAATGTCCAGATACAAATATCTAGTCCTGAAAATATTCACCCAGCGCTTCAGAAGTGTGTTTCTGCCCAAGTCTTGGCAAAACAGAGCAGCTCAGTGCCTAGTTTACAAAGCCATTTGTGAGTTAGTAATTAGGTATTCTTAAAAATTGTCAGTCATCCAGGGAGTGTTCCCAACCTCCCAGGCAGCTACAGCCTTCCTCTTTAATGTGGCTGAAGGAGAGCAACAACACTGATGTCCCTTCTCACAGTCGCTTTGTGGTACTCGGCAAATATTGATAGGGGTTCAGATTCTTTTTTATGTCTTAGAAGACTCAACCACCAGGCCACTAAACTGCTCTGGAAGTCCAGAAGAAGCTGTTGTCCCTCTGCTCTTTTGAAGTTGTGTTGTTGAGGGTATAGTCCGAGATTCACTGGATAGGAAAGATTAGAAACGATCTACCTCTGGGAGGGTTTCACTGAAAGCCATGAATCCAAGATCTTGCCTGTTAATCTCAGACTGTGCCCATTTCTTCTGCAATGAACACTTCACAAAAAAATTGGAACAATTCTGGCATTGCAGACCCCAGAACTGGTTTGGGGCCACGTTTCCAGAGGAGAGGCACCATGAGGTGACCCTTAGAAAAACATCCAAGGGAGAACTATTTTCTTGGTGGTCTGGGCTGGCCCAGAGCAGCTGCGTGCCAAATGCAGGGATTGAATTGGCATTTCTGGAGACATTTAAAGTTTGTTTTTTCTTTTTTGTGTTTTCTATATGTGGTTCTGGGTACCCAGCACTGGATTCCAAATTCCACTCTGATGTCTGATGCGTAAAAGTGAGACACTGCAATGTTTAAGCTTTAAGTGTGGCAAATACGTTCATGGGTTTGCACTGTACTCGGTACAGGAGCTTAAGTCAGTGGAGCTTAGAATTGAGAAACTCTGAAAAACATATTCCTGGCTACAGTATGCAGACTATGGTGTTCGTAGAAGGTCATGGTAGTCTGTCTGCCACAACAATGCCCTCAGAAGGACCGACAGTTGAAAACTAGTGTTTGCTCACCTTATGATCTAGCTAAATAATTGCCACAGGCTGTAAAGGAAAGTAGAATAAATACCATTGTATTCTTTGTCCTAGACAAAGATGCGTTGGAGCAGGGCAGCCTAATAGTCTCTCCATCCCAGGGGCCCTGAGGCACACTGGTGTGCTTTGTGTAGACACAGGTACCGTGCCACATTCCTCCTTACTGTCACGTTCTTGATCTGAGCAGACCAACATTTCAAGGGGGTATTAATCCACTGAGTGAACCATGAGTGGTCTTATTTCAGTGCATTGTGTTTCATCATGTTAGACAGACATGGTTATTTCAGTCATCTTAGAAGATCATTAATAATCTAGAGCATCTATCTCCCATGACACTTGAATTAATTACCTTCCTCTAGAGCAAACAGGTAGCACTAAATCAAGGTAATTTAGACAAAGATTTACTATTTGAATAGCATACAGAGAATTAATTAATTACAGTAAATTTTCTGTTACTCTGGTAAGTATTACCTGTATCTGCTCCCTATCAGTTCCACTATCTATAAAGAATAAAGCATGCGCGACTCTTTCAGTAAATAATCACTGAACAGAGATTTTGTGTACAAAAAGGCTTGTATTGAAAAAGGCTTCTACTTAAATAACATTCTTGTAATCAGTAAAACAAGATTGCCAAAAAAAATAAAATTAATGGAATCTGTTCATACTGTGGAACTTCAATGCTGCCTTAATGTAGCCCATTTATTTTGATCTGTTGGTGCAGTGGGAAGGAATACTTCTTAAATATATGAAAAGGAACAATATAAACAGATAAATGGTTTTATACTTCCTCCTCTAAAGAGCAACTCCTCAAGTTATTTTCTTTTCAACAATGCAAACTGTAGCTACAGAGGAACACTGCCCATTACTATTTTCCTGACAAGTTATGTACTTCGTGTGAGAAAGCCTTAAAAATCTCAGCTGATCTGTAAATTTCAGTTTGCATGAAAAGAATTTGTCCAGCTGGATTTCCTCTTCTGTGAGAGAAAGCTTTTTTCTGTGCAGCAGCTCTTTTATTAGGGTGAGCTTTAGGAGACTCCCAAACTTCCAGTGTTTGTGCATCTTGTCTGCTTGCATTGCATGGATNTTGGATATGAGGAAAATGTCTTTACTGAAAGGGTTGTTAGGCATTGGAACAGGCTGCCCAGGGAAGTGGTTGAGTCACCATCCCTGGAGGTATTAAAAAAGCATGTAGACAAGGCACTTAAGGACATGGTTTAGTGGGCATGGGTGATGGTTGGACTCGATGATCTTAAAGGTCTTTTCCAACCTAAGTGATTCTATGATTCCCCATAAAGGCTTTGATTACAAATGCTAACAGGAAAGTGGTGATTTAAGTAATCCTCATAAAGAAATAGATTGATCACAGTTTTCCATCAAAGATTTTGAGCAGATTGTTATTCTGTTTTGAAAGATGACTAATTATTTTAAGGTGAGAAACAGTTCTGCACCAAGGATTACTGAAGCATTTTGCATCCTGTAGTAAATAAGCTTAAGTAGAACTATGTTAAAATAGATCTTGCAGCAGAGTTCACAGTAACAGTAATGTATAGTGTAACATTGACTATACATTATGTTATTGTGTATATTCAGTAATGCCACAGTCATGACAGTAAATACCATGGTCATGAATTCTTGTTAGACTGGAAAACGTAAGTTGGGCAGACTGTTTTTCAGCCAGCACTGTATGTGCTAAGTTAGAGAGCCCAAGAGCAGACACACAAAGCTCCTTGCCCTGAACCTTTCTGTAGCTGAGCATGCCTTTCAGACAGATCTTGCAGGTTAGCAGGAACCTCTGTTCTTTTCATAACAGCAGTGAAGTCTCCAGTTCTAAGTAAATAGATAACCTGTGCAAGAAGGCTGGGAGAATTGCAGCTGAAGGCTCTGGCAGCCCACATTCCTCACCTGTTTTGAAGTTCTCAGGTTTGGTTTATGATATAAAGACATTGGTAGACATGCCTGTTATGGGTTTGTGTGGCGTGGGGTTTTTTTGGTAGTGGGGAGGGGGCCACAGGGGTGGCTCCTGTGACAAGCTGCTGGAAGCTCCCCCAGCTCCAAGTCGGACCCACCTCTGGCCCAGGCCGAGCCCATCAGTGACGGTGGGAGCGCCTCTAGGAGAACAGATTTAAGAAGGGGAACCGGCAGTGTGGGGGTTGGGGAACGTGAGAGGAACCCCTCTGCCCATACTGGAGTCAGTGAAGAAGGAGGGGGAGGAGGGGCGCCTGAGGAGGCTGATGGCTCTGCAGCCCGTGGGGAGACGGCAGGCTGTCCCCCTGCAGCCCATGGAGGTGAAGGGTGGAGCGGAGGCTCCCGAAAATGGCGGTAACTCCATGGTAAAAACCACGCTGGAGCAGTGTGTGACTGGAGAGCAGCCCACAGAAAGGACCTGTGCCAGGGAAGTTTGGGAAGAATTGAAGCCCGCGNGGAATCTTCCCCCTGAGAAAAGGAGCGGCAGAGACAAGGTCTGGCGAGCTGACCTCAACCCCCATCCCCTGTTCCCCTGTGCCGCCAGGGGGGGTGGGAGAGAGAACTGGGAATGGAGCTGATCCGGGAAGGCGGGAGGGGTGGGGAGAAGGTGTTCTGAGGTTTGGTTTCCCTTCCTAATACCCCTGTTTTTTATTTGATTTGCAGTAAATGAAATTACTTTTGTTTCTTCCCCAAGTTGAGCCTGTCTTTTGCCCGCGACCATAAGTGGGGAGTGATCCCTCCCAGTCCTTGTCTTGACCCACGAGCCTGCCTTTGGATTTTCTCCTCATCCTACTGTGGCCAGGGGAGGGGTTATGGAGTGAGTGAGCAGCTGCATGGTGCTTTGTTACTGGCTGAACTGAAACCACTACAATACCACAGCTTTATCCATTTATGAATAAGACCCTGAATCTTGAGCTTTTGGTTTAGATGCAGACCCATTTTTCCACAGCTTTGTCTCTGCCAGGCTGCATGACACGTGTAGCCTACTGTGGACATTAGCCTCCAACTATGTTAGGTGGTGTGTAGCACGCAGTATGCTCTAAATTTGGGTGGTTTAGCCTGAGCGATATACCTTGGGATGTAAGCTACAAGCTACTGCTGGTTCATCCCATAGAAACAGTAATGTTTCATTCCTGTGATATTGTGATCTGCTTAGACAGCAGATCAATATTCTTTCTCTTCCACAAATGGTTGGAGCCTGGCTGTTACATGGCTGGTGACTGGTATAACAGTCGAGACCTATCCCATCAGTCCCATGTGTTTGTCAAGGACATTTTTTGAATGTAATGATTTTATCTTCATTCCCTGCAGAAGTTCTCATCTTCTATGTTTTCTTTCTGGATGTGCGAGGTTTTCGTCTTGGGGGTTTGCTTTGGAGATTATTTTCATGTGTTTGACAGCTTTTCTCTTTGTCTCCTCCCCAGGCTTTTTCTGATCTTTTTTCATTAGTGTAATTACTGACAAGCTACAGCCTTGTCTTTCCCTTCAGCCTCAGTGTCTTCTCTCTCCTAAATTTCTTTGTAGTCCAGCTGCCCATTTCTTCTTTATAACTTGGAGAGGTGCAGAGGGTTGGTAGATACTGCTTTTAAAGCTTTCATGCCCTACACTGGAAGGAAACCAGTTGTGAAAATACCTGAGGCTTGCAGCCTTGCTGATAGGAACAGAATGGAAAAGAATAACATGCTCCCCCTTCCCCATGGCCTGGTGGATGTTGTTTGTTGTGGTTTTGCAGCTTCTGTGCATTCAAAAAGGTTAGTGAACAAGGCCATAACCAGTTGTGCATATTTTTCCATCACTTTTTCTGACTTTGGCACTTCATTGTCATCCCCCATTACAAATCAATATTAGATTCCCATTAGCAATGCCACTCTTCAGGCTCTTTTTCTCCTGGAGCACTGAACTTGGACAGCATGTAAATTTACCTGTTACATAGTTTATTTATATTTTATCCTGGTCCTTATCACTCCCAGTATCTTGAGATCTGAGCAGTTGTTTCTGTTGTTTGGTAAGGAATAGCTATTATTTTGGATATCATAATTTAAGTGTAGTTTTCTTGAATTGAATATAGATAAGTCCTGATATGTAGATCAGAAGCATTATTTACAGTTTCCTTTTTGACCAAATAAGACCTTGGGCTTTGCCTCAGATCTTATTATTTGCAAACTAGCTATATCTAGAGATGATAGTGTTTGTCTTAGAGTTTGTCTAAATTAATAAACTTACTTGACATCAGAGCTGAGAGTGTTTCCTCTCCAAGGCACAGAATGCTCTCATCAATTCCCAACTTCAATTTAAATGGCACTGTACAAATAAAATAAGTCATAACTGAAATTTCCTTCAAATTTATTATCCATAACATTTATCAGGGCCTGGCATACTTAGGACAAAAGTTATTTGTGGAGGCAATGTAAATGTTACCTTTATGGCTTAGGGAAGAATTATATATTTAAGAACTATTTTAGTGGCCCTAAGAAAGTGATAAATTGCAGCTGTTGATCTTTTGTTTGACTTATGTTTATTATAAAAGAACAGTAAACACAGTTTGCTTCAGTAATAAATAGGAAATGCCTGATACGAGGCTGTACTACCTTTTTCCTTGCGTGAATTTCCGGCAATAGGTTCAATACTCCTTTCCAAACCATATTTGACAAATCTTTTGCAGAAATGCCTAGTTTTAAAACAGCCAAGGCAGTTTCTTATCTTTACGTTATTAACTTGGCATTTGCATGAGGAGTATCTATTCAGTTGATACAGAAAACCAGTTGTGAATTAGGTGTGTGTCTCATTACTTTGGGGAACCACTCAAGTTTGTTTAAAGACTTTTAGTGGTAATTAAACATATGCCAAGAGCTTTAGCAAAACAGCAGCTCTGTTTCATGAGCAAGTGCTGTTTTACTGTCTCTCTTAGGATCCTCTGCAAAACACTGCAACTTCTCATAATTCCTTAAGAAATTTGTGGAACTATTTGCTTTCATTCTGAAGTATGTAATGAACAAAATAGGATGTATACAATCAAGGGGGGAAATTAAAAGATTCTAGCTGCAACTGATTTTCTTCAAACGTGTTTTCTTCAAACATCAGCTTTTTCTCTATTTGTTTTCCCCAAGCTTTGCAAGGAAAAATGTGCATCATGCTGCTGGTAATTCTAAGCATCGACGTAATTTTACTCTGCTATATGCAGGTCCACCCTGCAGTGGTACAAGAATAGAGCCAAAGAGGACAGTAATTTGTAGGGAGCTGGGACATAGGTTCCAGATACATGTTACAGCACTTGAAGTATGAGAACCAGTGAATGAAAGGAAGTTAAATCTTTTTTTGAATCTTGAGGCTGAGATGTACAATGCAGCTATCTTTTTTTTCCCCACTAACAAAACAAGAAAGCTGCCTTTGCAGAAGTAAATGGGCACCCAGTCTGAACTTGTCTTTAAATATAATTTTTGCTGCTTTGATAGTCAAAGACAAGAATTACTCTTCTAGCTCTTCATGTTCTTCATTACTGACTTAAAAATTTTGATGTGATGAGTTGTGACAAAGTTAAAAGCATCACCACCTCTCTGTCTGTGTGCTGGAGGGGTTTCCTTGGTGGAAGAATTTAAGCTAGTGACACAGAAAATTAAGTGGGGTTTATGTGACAGTGGGAGCAATCTCAGGCAGCCACTGCTACCTGCACTTGAAAATGGTAATAAGAAATGCTAGGCTTCTCTAACGGTACAAGAAACTGAGCTTCATACAAAATATAGTGATCCTTTGTCAGTGTGTTTACTTTTAGCCTCTCTGCAGTGCACTTTTTATCCCCAAAGCATGCATTCACTACCTGTGGTCCTTTTTGTCTATTGACTAGTGTGCCAGATAGTTACTTGGCTGCTCTAAGAAAGGGTATGACCCACAGTCTACTTGCTTTCTTATTTTCTGTTCCATTGACAGACTGAAAAGAGGTTATGGCTAGCCCTGAGCATAACTTCTAGGCAATGACTATTTAGTCAACGTGATTTTAGTGTTGCTGGTGACTTTTTACATTATCCATAGGACAGATGATCATGATGTTACCAATACTGCTCCATGCTGCAGTTCTGAATAAGCCACTGTAACTTATTCTAGTTGTCTAATAAAGGCTATTTCAGAATAGCACATTGTTCTTAAGCTGTGGTTTGCAGAGAGCTTAAGCAAATCTTTGGAGCCATCTAATGGGGATATAAAAATATTTATTTTATTTAATAATCTTTGATTATAGCAGTTTCTGATGCTAATGGCAGAACTGCTGCTTTATGCATCTCAAAGAAATAAAGGTAGCCAACTGACTACCATTTCATGTAAAAGGTTGGCATTGCTCTGTCAGTGGGGTAACAAATGTTTCCTCTATTCAGATGAAATAGCAAGATTTTTGACTGCTCCCATATTCTTTCTCAGTTTCAGAGTTTGTTGTTCCTGATTTAAAGGAAGAGAACACAGGGGCATTGCTGGTAACCCAGAGTTTGTTTTGAATGTTCCTCTTGGTGATCCTGCCACTGAAGTCATCTGCTTTTGATAGTTTGCTAAATTATGACTAATATAAAAATGAGGATTATTTGAAATGTTGGTCTTATTACAGGATCTTACTTTAGTACCCTTGGAAGTTTAGAAAGAACAGAAAACTTAATTTTATAAAATAATTTTCCTGCTTGGCATCTCAATAAAATATTATTCCTTTGCAAAAATACTGCTTTTTGGTAACAAGTGGAACACTATCCTGTGTGGCTGTGTTGGCTGGCAGGTAAGGTAGGATGCTTAAGATGAGTAGAAGTATTGCCATCAGTTTGAAAAATACTGAAAATTCTCAAATAACAGAAGAGTTGGGAAACAATTCCAAATGTCTCTTCTCCTGCCTCCATCTCTCCTTTCTTATAAAATCCCGACAAACTTTCTTTTTTTTCCTTGCAAAACTAAGCCAAGCAAAAACTCTTCAGTGTATCCAATTCTTGTTAGTCTGGGGGGGTAGTCTGTCCTGGATTCCCTCAGCAACAGTGACAAGTCCTATCCTACATTATAGAATAACCTATAGAATAACTCAAGAAAGGTTTCACTGTTCACGTACGCAAGCCAGGCTGGTAGTTGATTTGTTGCATTTTTCGGGTAACCCCTATCAAATGATACAAAGGCATCAAAAAGATAAACATAAAGATGTTCTTATCCAGGGAGTGCTGAGAGCAGGTTCCCGGTACCTGTCTACAATGTGAAGACAAGCTAGAGCACAGTCTATAGAAAGCTCTTTGCTTCATCACTCTGAAATGCTCTCATTTTTGTCCTCATGGGGAGAAGCTATTCCTTATGTCCACTCTGAACCTCTCTTGTTTCAGTTTACACACGTTTTTTCTCCTGGCACTAAGTATCTAGGTGTGGTTTTCTGAGTGCTGAGCAGAGGGGATAATCTGTTCCTTGGATCTCCAGGCTGGTCCTCTGTCCATACAGCCCATGAGCTGCGGGCCTGTGTTGCTGCCAGGGCACACAGCTGCTCCTGCTCTACTGGCTGTTTGCTGATATTCACAGGCCTTGGCCACAGAGCTGCTCCCAGCTAGGCAGGCCCTGGCCCACGTCCCTGCAAGGGGCTTGTCCTTCCCAGGGACAGGACTGGGCATTTGTCTTTGCTGAATTTCATAGGGTTCCTGTTGACCAATTTCTCAGCTGCCCGAGGTCCTTCTGAATGGCAGCTCTGCCCCACAGTGTATGGACTATTACCTTCAGTTTGGTGTCACCTAGAAACTTGATAGTGTGCTTCATTACCTCCTCTACATCATCGATAAAGATGTGTCTTAAAAATACTTTAAAAGTGTCTTAAAATTAAAGTCCAGGTTATATTGAGCAGCGCTCAGCCTTCACTGCTGCCTCCACTGTCTCCTCTTACGTGAAACCTGAGGCTCCTTTGATACTTCAAATGACTCCTTCTAGACTTAATCTGGTGTTTCAGTAAGCTCTGTATTTCTAATAATATTATAATGATTGGGTTTCAAGAAGGCTTGAAGAGAAGAAAAGTTCCCTTTTTTGTTCAAGACGTGAAATTGTTGCTGCAGGGTCATGTCGTTAATAGCGTGCTTCTAGAGCAGAGAGCTGCTGGGATTTAGAAAAACACTGTCGTTTGGAAGCGCTCATAAGAGTTCCTCATAACGTGTTGCTATGTTTATCTAAAGTAAGTACGTGAGCCCAGCCATTGGCATGCACTTATGTACAAAAGTTAGACCTGTAAGTAACTCACAGCAGTGATTTTACTTTCAGCACTTGATTCAGAAGTTACTAGGTGCAAAGGTACGTTTTGGTGGCTGTTCTGAGAGCTACTGTGGGTTGATTCAGCATCATAAGAAGTAAACACACCCCAGATTATCAGACACATCCCATTAAAATTCTCTTGACTGGAAAAGAAATATTTTCAAAATGAGAACTACTCACTGTCTTAAGCCTATGTTTTTTATGCTGTATTTCTCTCAGTTTATTAAATCTTAGAGTTTTTATTACCCTGAATTCTGTGGAATCAAGTTAGCTTTGGAAGATGGATTTACATTCAGTGCACATCATCAGAGCAAACGTTCCGGAGTGTGTTGTGTGTTGACAATGATTCATAAATTGTAAAGTACATTTTCTTTACATAAATTTGACGCAGGAATGGCAGTTTCAGAAATTAGCAAATAACTGAGCATAAGCAAATATAAGAAGCCAGCCTGAAAGCATCTTTTTGTTTGTTTAAAAGTATTCTGTATTCATTACTTTTTAAGTATTAAGTAGTAACTGTATGGCGCTTATTGTGGAGCAGATCTGTTTTTCTGCATTTGCGTCCGTACAAAAACTGTGGAAAAACTCTCTCTCTAAAAAAGCTTTGTTGTCCATGGATATTATTTACGCTACTTGTGTGTGTTTGGGATCTGCTCTTTGTTGTGCTGCTATCAAGAGGGATTGCTAAGGAAGCCTGCTAGCACACGTAGCACCTGAGCGAATACTTTGCACACTGTGCAAATGCCCCAGCTGCATTTAAAGCTGTGAAAAGAGGCAGCTGACTCCAGTGCTGGTGACTGGGCCATCTGCCAAGTCTGAGTATTTGGAAGGTGAAGGAGATTGACCTGTTACAGGATCTCTCCTGCAGAGAGTAAGTTATCAGTCTGAACTGTTGAGGCAGCAGTGAAAGCATGACCAAATGCTATTAAGATAGTGAGTACATTAGTTGTCCTTTGCAAGTGCTTTTCCCATGTGGCAGATAGAAGGAGCTTGCCCCTTAATAACAATTAAATGGTATTCTGCATTTATTGTGGACAGTTACTGTGGGTACCTCTGAGGGTGTAAAACTGCTTGAGGTTTGTTACATGGGAGCTACTGCACCAGAAGATGGTTCAGAAAAGGCATACAAAGATGCAGGTTTACATTCAGACTTTTTTTTTTTGTTTTTAAGGGCGGATGGTTACAGGTTTCTTTATGAAACCTGTGAGGTGCCACTTTCTGACAGGTTGGTTAGTCTTGTGCCTAAGCAAGGGACTTTTTCAGGGGTTACATCTGTACTGTGTAATTGCTGTGACTGTAAGTTCATATTGATTTCCCCCGATGTAGCTTGATGCAAAGTAGTTCAGTATCAGAAGCCATCTAGATACAGCACAGGAAAGCTGATTTAATATGCTGTGTTTGATTTTACGCTGCACTTCATAGTAGCAGTGGCTGCAGCATAGACATCATTACAGATATTACTGTCACTGGGGGAACAGTACAAAACAGTCTGGACAGCTAGCACTAGTAATCTGCAGCAATAAGGCGTCAGTGTTCAACTTCACACATTTTTCTTTCTAGCATCTGTCTCCCTTAGTGTACTTGTCTAACAGGCTGTATTTATAGAATAAGATACTTTTATTTTCTTTTCATATGAACTGAATGAAACACTGAAGGAAGCATTCATAAACTAATGACACTGTGTTGTAATACCAGGTTAGCCTGCCCATCCACTGCTCCACCACAGCATCAGTTTACACTGCTATTGGTCATGCCAGATACTAATGCGTCTTGCTCCTGGGGAAGATGCTATAGCCTCCCTGCAATGTCTGTGCCTGTGCTGCTCTGTTCTTGCGATGAAAGGCTTTCCTGGTGTATAATTTCAATCTTCCCTTAACCATGGTTTTTGCCTAGTGGTGCTTCTCTTTTCTCTGGTGGATGAAGAGTACTGTTCATTCCTTTTCTTTGCAACCCGTGTCACAGGCCACAGAAAGTTGCATTATTAGCCTCAGCTCTTCTCTAGTTCTATTTATAGGGTATACAACAAAGGCATGTTTTTGCTGCTCTTGCCGCAATGTTTAAATTAATGAGGCTCAAATTGAGATATTTCACCTCAATGTGAAACTGTTAAACTTGAGAAACAGAGAAGAGATGCCAATGCTTAGGCGTATTCTGAAATAACTAACTGCATGAAGTAATTAGTGTTAGCTGATGTATCTGTTTCTATTATGATCTTAAACTGCAATAAACCTGAGGCTACAGTTCTCAGTGGTACTCGCTGCTCTGCTGGATTTGAATTTATGGAATAAAAGTATCTCTGATAGCAAAGGTGTTAGTATTTGTTGAATTGATTTAAAATACAATAATGTATTAATTACAATAATGTATTAAATGCAGTAATGTGGTGTGTTGTGTCTGAAACACTCAGTATATAGGACCAGTGAAAAGGGATCTGACTCAGTCTGTGAAGATCCACAAAGTATTTCACTCTCCAATTGCTTTGATTTGGATAGAAAATTTCAATAGGGAGCACAGACATGTTTTGTGGAAAATTTATGTGTGTTAAATATAGTTAATTATGCTGTTCCTACTAGGCACCTCTCTATGTTAAAGTTGATGTGCCAATGTTTAATAGCGCATCAGCATGATGTGGGTTAAGGATGACACAGACATCTCTAAACTAAGGCCACCTGAGCTCACCGTGGGGCTGTGGTAGCGTGATTGTGCCAGCTAAGAGGCTGAGTATTCATCTGAGCTAATCATCATAGTGGCATATTTTGATCAGTAAAATCAGTAATTTCTTTCCAAATTTATAGTTTTGGCAAATTTTGATATTTCTAGCTTTTTCCCCACTCGGAATGGAAGATCCTTAAAATACCATAGAAGGAAAAAGATATCTGATGTCCTTCGTGCATCTCTAATATATTATTCAGTCTCAAGCCTGTTTTGTCTTATAAGAAAAGAAAGGTAAAAATAAACTCTTCAAATGAATAATGCTTCCCGTTTCACAAAAATATGCGAAAAAAATTGATAATCTATTTACTTGTGATTCTGCACTGGATGGGTCTAGTATATAGCAGTAAGGCTGCTGATCAGTTGTCATCTGTGAAACTGTAAAATAGAGATAATTTGTTCATAATGTTATCTTTCTCTGTAGACCTCAACTGCTACTGTTAATATAGTGGTGACGGATGTAAATGACAACGGACCAGTTTTTGATATGTTTCTACCTAAAAACTTGTCTGTACAGGAAGAGGAAGCCAATGCTTTTGTTGGTCAAGTAAGGGTAAGTTATTAACTGTGCAGAGTTAAATTGTTTATTTTATCACCCAAATTGTCTAGACTATTAGGAAAGAGCACAAAATAATTGTACCTTCGACAAACTCCCATCATAATGTCTTAGGTTTAAATGCAAACTGTCTATTGTCAGATACATTTACGTTAACAAAGTCATCAAAGAATTTATTTTCTTCTTCTCTGTGCTTAATAGCTGAAAAGGCTTTTTCATTTAAAAATAGCACATTAAAAAAACTGTTTTTGAAGATACACCACTGTAAAAGCTTGCTTATAACAGATTTACAATGTTAAAATGTTGTTGCCATGTTTTTATACTCTTAGTGATGTCTTTTAAAGTATTTTTCTAACATACTGAACAAGTGACACACACACATATATATATATATATAAATTTGTCACACATATAGAAAATTTTAAGGCTATCAAGGGGAAAAAACAAACTGTTGAATGAAATAATAGATTAACTGTCACATAAATAGATGGAGCTTGGGGTATTATTAATTTGAGTGATTTGAAGCTGTGTGAATTTTTATAACTTATATGGGTCTTCTGGACTACTCAAAGCAGATTCAGTCACTTGAAGCATACATCACTTTTTTTGCAAAGTCAGTTTTTCCTCACATCAGGTGAAAGAAGAAAGTATGAATTGTTTTTTTCTATCTAGTAGTTGAATATAACATTTCATATTTCTTTCAGTGATGGGTTAGCACAAAGGTTGGATGCAGTATGAGCTGTAGGTAAAAAATGAATTTGGAACCACGTTTTTTCAGGAAATTAGATGAAAAATCTGCCTCTTCCCAGTAGCAACCTGTTACGGGTTTGTGTGGCGCGGTTTTCTTTGGTAGTGGGGGAGGGGGCTGCAGAGGTGGCTCCTGTAAGAAACTGCTAGAAGCTCCCCTGGCTCCAAAGAGTCGGACCCGCTTCTGACCCAGACAGGGAGTGACGGTGGTAGTGCTTCTGGGACAACAGATTTAAGAAAGGGAACTGGCAGTGTGGAGGTGGGGAACATGAGAGGAACCCCCACGGAAAGGAACCACGTTGGAGAAGTTGGTGAAGGACTGTCTCCCATGGGAGGGACCCCACGGTGGAGCAGGGGACGAGTGAGGAATCTTCCCCCTGAGGAAAGGAGCGGCAGAGACAAGGTGTGGCGAGCTGACCCAAACCCCATCCCCTGTTCCCCTGTGCCACCGGGGGAGGAGGGAGAGAGAACCGGGAATGGAGCTGNCCATAAGTGGGGAGTGATCCCTCCCAGTCCTTGTCTCGACCCACGAGCCTGCCTTTGGATTTTCCCCTCAGCCCAGCGTGGCCAGGGGCGGGGGTGGGGGGTGAGTGAGCAGCTGCGTGGTGCTTTGTTACCGGCTGAGCTGAAACCGAAACCATGACACAAACGTATCAATAGAAAATGGGAGCTCCTTACCCACTGCACTAGCAGTACCTTCAGAAGAAATAGGATGTTTTGGGTGGTATGCAAACCATATTGGGTAGCATATAATCATACTAACCATGTTTTTTTCCAAATTTATATTATTCAGTAAGACATCCATCAGTGTTTCTTGTCTATCATTTTTCTTGTTAATTTTGTGTTCTTTTTGAGTGGACTTCACTTCAGTTGTTTTCTGGTATTTATGAGTTGAAAAAACACTACTTTGGGATAGGTTTGTGTTTCCTTCCAATTCCGTTAACTTATTCATGGAGTTTGATTTCATTCAAGTTGTATTTTAGGTTTGGTAGGCTTCTTAAGCATAGTTTCATTTGCACTTAGACTGAAGTGGTTCTACATATGTCTATGCTCTGCCTGCTGTATAACCTGATATCATTAAGGGTGGGTACTGCTCTGAAGCTGTCCAAGCTCAGGTGTAATCTTCAAGGGAAATAACTTTGTCAGCATTGATGAAGATTACAGTTTTCCTAAAGCTTAGTTTTTTTATGTTAGACTAAAATATCAGCCATGTCAAAGGCTGTTTTGTAGCCTTGGACATACGGAAATTAGGATCCCACAGAAATTAGGATCCTTGCAATTAAATCAGTTTCCATAAATCAGTAAGTTATTGTTTAGGTTTTTGTCATTGTGTTCATCTTATGTGGTCATTTTTCATATTGCATCCTAAAATGTACAGACATGATATTTCAAATCAGTACCAAATACCTTGAAAATCCATATTGTCTTTTGCTGGGGACCCTCAAGGTGCAATAATCTTCTCAAACACTAGATTGGGTCTATTTTTAGTTTAGATGGAACCATAAAATAAAACAAGTTATTGCAACAGAACCTCTCTATCTTATAAAATAGTATAATTTCTAAGTTGTGTTGAAATGAAAATATTTTATGAAGCCTTGTGATAGCTTATCCTAGTTGTAGAATGACAGAAACTGGTTGTATCATTTATTGTCATGTTTATCACCAGTCCTAAGGCCCAGTCTCTGGATGGAAAAAGCTTTCTCTTTATAGCACAAATACTGGATGTAGTTTCTACTGTTTCATATTAAAAAATGCAAATAGATAGTATAGAAAAGTGTGATCTGGGCATCTGAAATTTTTTTCTGGTTCCAGTGAGATTATTGAAATAAGGATGATGGGCATTTAGGTGTAGCTATGTTGTTTCAGGATATTCTTTTTAAAATACTGAAATAGCTTTTGCTGTGTTGTTGTGCTTCGCAGTACATTAGAACCACAGTAGGTATAGGAGAAGTTTGTATGGGAATACATTTTGTATAGAAGCTGTAATGTGGTGGAAATATACAGGCCTATCTTAGATGAAAATAGCCTGGTAAAAGAAGGTAGCCCTTATTGTGTCATGTGTTTTCACCAGCAAGAATTAAGCCACTGACTGGCAAGCCTGATTTTCAGAATGTCTTTTACTATATTAGTTTCAAACAGAAACCTGAAGTCCATCAGAGTAAGCAGCGATATAGGTGATTGAAAAAAATAAACAGGTTTTGTGGTGTCCCTTTCTGTTTTGAATGTTGGCTTCCCATTTTGTTTGGGGAAAAATTACAGCAAGAGATTTTTATCGTAAGACCCAATAAAATATGGCCCTGTTGCTTGCTGAGGCAGGGGACATAGTGACAAAGGATATGGAAAAGGTGCTCAACTGCTTTGATGCCTCAGTGTTTTTTTTTACTCGTGATGTTTGCTATCAGGATCATCAGCTGTCTGAGCCCAGTGCCAGTCTGGGGCAGGAAAGCACTGCCCACAGTAGAAGATGATAAAGT
This sequence comes from Pandion haliaetus, assembly GCA_013401275.1. NCBI lineage: Eukaryota > Metazoa > Chordata > Aves > Accipitriformes > Pandionidae > Pandion > Pandion haliaetus. The sequence continues at coordinate 4,905 of VYZV01014443.1, read as the reverse complement.
TATGGCCTGTTTAAGGAAATAAGATATAAGCAATGACCTGGATGCTGAAAGATTGATCAAATAATCTCCAGAGGTCCCTCCCAGTCAAATTTGTTTTGTTTCTAATTATCTTACTATTTGAATGTATTTTATAGTGAAAACCATTATTTTACTCATGCAAGATCCACCAACATCAATTATTATATGGTTTTATTATTATTATTAGCAGCAGCTACTATTATTATTATTATTTCTGTTTTATATTTTTTTAATAATTGCCAGTTGACATGATAGTAATGCTGGTAGTCTGGGGATATATTCTATGATGTCAATAAGTAGAAAGGTAAAGCTGTAAAAAATTTATATTAAATGTTAAAAATAGCCCAGGTAACATGTGAACAGCTACTGAAATGTTTTTCCTATTCTTGACTTTCTACATGGACTTTCTCTTTCTTTCATCTCCTGAGACTTCAAAACTTCATGTCTTTTGTCTGCTCATCTATTCTAAACAAGTGATGAATCACATTCATACCCTCCTTTCGTTTCCTCTCCCCTAATACAGGTAAGGTTTTAAGCAATTTGGTGTATAAAGCAATTAGGTCAAACACTCCCATGAATAACTCCTGCCACAGACAAGAGATTTCTGTGCTCTACTTTGGTTTGAGTGGGAAAGGGATTCCCATAAGGGCTTAGGTAACGTTTGGGAATTTGTTTCCCAAGGAGAAGTAGAACAAGGGCAATGAAAGATTTTCTGTCGAGGAGGGGAGGGCTTATTCTGGGCAGGGAGGCAGTTTTCACACTCTGATTTGCTCTCACTCTCTGCCACTCTGATGGCTCTTTGTCTGCCAGCTGGAGTTCCTGAAGGCATGGGCATAGGAGTGCTGCCTGTGGGGATTTGAGGAGCATACTGAAGATTAAAAGAACAAAAGCTAGAAAGGATAAGGCTGGAAGTGTAGCGGATGTATTTCAAATCCCTTTTATTTTACACAGTGTTGTCTAAATTGGGACAGTTGGAGGCGTATTAGATTCCCTGCTGCTCTTTCATGTCTGATCATGGGGATCGCCCAGCAAGACAGGAGGAGAATTGCTGCATGAAGCTCTCTACAAAGGACCAACAGGAAACAAAAAGCTTCAAATGGGAAACTTGAAAATGAAATTCAGGCACCTTATTGTCTATTGCAGTCTAAAACAGCAGAAGTCCTGCTGAAGACAGGGCATCTAAATGATTTGCATTGTACTATTTATCAATCCCAGGTGCATAGGAGATAAAAAAGTGGAATGAAATTTAGGTGGGGATCAATCTATCGACTGCAAAATCTGCAAACAGGTTTGCATTCTTGTTCAGCTAAAGACAGTCCCAAGTAGTTTGTTACAGACTTTTAAAATGCAGTCTGTGGCTAAATAAGAAGCTGTTGACCTGACGGGGCCCAGGAGAGGAAACAAATTACTTAACTGACATTTTTATTCATCTGTGTTTTATATTTGCCCACATTTTTTCACACACATCCATCATTTGTTTATTGTAGGTATATTTTGGTGCCACTGCTCAGCACTGTTTGAAATCTCCAACATGAACATGTTGGTATAAAGGGGAGATAGTGACATGAAAGGAAGTGAGAAGGAAAAGATGGATAAAGAATTACATGGTAGTGGACAAACCAACCCATAATCAGATGCTCAATTATCACTGGACCTTAGATCTTCCCTAAAATGGAGACAGTATAAATAAGCTCCAATAATGAAAGCCGTTTGCAAACACTGTGTAATACCTCTGTCATCTGCTGCTTTTTGTAAGTGACAAAAGAAAAGCTTAAGGAAAGTAAGTTGCTCTTTAGGATGGTGCTGTTCCACCTATTGGAAAAGCAAGCTTTGGAGGACTTTCTTTGATTGTACTGTACAATGGAAATATTTTGCTTCTCTATTTACATAATAATTGTAAATTCATACCTGTGGTAGATTTCCAATAGCACTTGTCCACTACAGAACAAAGCAAAGCAAAACTGTAACACAATTGAGACAGAGACAGTCTATGTGGCACCAGTCTACTGATTCTAGACAGTTTCTTTTAATGGTATAGAAGTATTTTAAATGTGGTGTTGTCATGGTTTAACCCTAGCCAGCAGCTAAGCACCACACAGCCACTCACTCACTTCCCCCCCACACCCAGTGGGATGGGGGACAAAATCAGGAAAAGAACTAAAACTCGTGGTTTGAGATAAGAATGGTTTAATAGAACAGAAAAGAAGAAACTAATAATGATAACACTAATGAAATGACAACAGTAATAACAAAAGGGTTGGAGTATACAAGTGATGCACAATGCAATTGCTCACCACCCACCGACCGACGCACCCGTTAGTCCCCGAGCTGTGATGCCCCCGCCCCAGTTCCTAAAACGTCACATGGTATGGAATACTCTGTTGGCCACTTTGGGTCAGCTGCCCTGACTGTGTTCCCTCCCAGCTTCTTGTGCCCCTGCAGCTTTCTTGCTGGCTGGGCATCAAAGGCTGAAAAACCTTGACTTTAGACTAAAGCAACAACTTTAGACTTAGCAACAACTGAAAACATCAGTGTGTTATCAACATTCTTCTCATACCTAGCTCAAAAACATAGCACTATACCAGCTACTAGGAAGACAATTAACTCTATCCCAGCTGAAACCAGGACAGTTGTATAAATAAGCAAACTGTCACTTTTGAATGCTAATGAAATGTAATTATGATGCTGATTTCATAACAGGGCTTTCTGTCTGTGAATATCACTGAATTCTTACAAGCTTCTATTTTTATTTAAATTCATAAGGTGGTAAGCCCTGCAAGTCTCATGATTTAAAGCCCAGTTTAAATTTCGCAGGTGTTGCTAAGGCTTATTGTGTTGGACTAAATGACCTCTGGAGATCCCTTACAACTACCTGATTCTGTGTTTCTGTATACAGGAAAACCGCTTCAAATGCTGATGAGGTATTACATTGCAGGATCTTGTTGTAAAAAGTCTAGAAAGGAATCTTGCTTTACCTAAATCACCATTGTCATGTTTTCTGCATGGAGGCTCATAGAACAGGGTATGATTTCCCACAGCCTGCACTGTAGATTACACCTTACCTGTGTTAAAAATACCAGCTTCTGAAATTAAATTCTCAGGTCCCCTCTACCTTTAGATGACTTGTAGGAAAATTAAAGGTGGATGACAAAGAACAAGACCAGGAAAAAAGGGAGATTTACTGGCAGGAGAGGACTGTCTATGAGGGAAAGGAATTAAGCCTTTGAGGAAGAGAAGAATCATGGTCTCTGAAGTAAATCTCAAACACCCAGAGTGAGTCCCCGACTACTGCTCGCTCCATAATACAGTACCTCTAGCAACGTATTTCGAATTAATCTAATATATGTAAAAACAATACAAGCAGCTAGGATTTTAAAGTCAGAATTCATAAAAAAATTTATGAGAATCTAAAATTGGAGAATCATAACATGGCAGATGGACCACAACCAGAGAAAATTCAGACTCTTGTATTTGGTTGCAATATGTGCATCTGTATCACTAATATATCTGTTACTATTTAGTGGTATGACTACCACTGTGTCTGTGTGTGTAGGGATGTGGTGTGGCTTTCCAGTGCAAAATAGCTCTTAAACTGTTATTCTTGAGCTTCTGTTTGTGCTTATTTCTGTAACTTCCATGTAGTTTCCTGTAAGTGATTGGATCATCAGAAGGTCATTTCGAGAGGACTTTTGTGGTATCATTTCCTTGCAAGCTTATTAAGAAAGTTGTCTATATGGTAGGTTAGAGAGGCCTTTAGTAAGCCTTTCAGCACCGTCTCCCTTAAGATCCTCATAGAGATGCTAGTGATATAAAGACTTTTATATTTTCATGTCAGACAAGACCTGTGGAGGGGAGAGTATTTCCAACAGGGCGCGGATATGCTCAAGGCCTGTTGTAAGTGCTTTTCTTCTTGCTTCTTGCCCAGCCCGTCTCAATTTTGTCAGCCCCTAGTACCTGATGAGGGTGGAAGAATTGTAGCTTCTCTGAATCACTGCATCCATGGAGCCTGCCTTTAATTTCTTGCAAGTTCATGTCAGCTTGGTTGAATGGTGCTTTTAAAGTTGTGTGCAGAAGAGGTGCTGGGATTTGCTTTTGATTTAAGCTAAATGGAATGCTCCTTGCTTTCCTCAACATAAGTCTTGGGGAATAGCTTTTTTTGACCTGGAAGGGGGGATATGCAAGAAGGATGAGAAATGCAGAAAATGGTAACTTCTATGAACAGTGTTCACTATATATTTTAACTTAATTTTGTCTTTCCCCTTCTAGTCTTTCAGATTTTATAATTCGCTGTCACAATAATTATTAAAGCCTATGTCTCTACTTAGATGGTGAGAAGAAATGAAATGACAGCCGTTGCTGAAGTCAATGTCATCATTCCATGTGCTTCTAGTTGAATTTTCACCTGTTTGTTAACAAGCAAATTTCTTCAGTTTCTTAAAACAAGAGAGATGTTTCAAGTTCAAACCTGTGGCATNATTAAAGTTTGCGTTTCATCATACTTTTACAGGTTGACGTAGTTGTTGTCGGTTGACCCTGGCTGGACGCCAGGTGCCCACCAAAGCTGCTTTATCATTCCTCTCCTCAGTCGGATAGGGGAGAGAAAATATAATAAAAGGCTCCTGGGTTGAAATAAGGACAGGGGGAGATCACTTAACCAACTACTGTCATGGGCAAAACAGACTCCACTTGGGGAAAATTAACTTGATTTCTTGCCAATCAACCAGAGTAGGGTAATGTGAAATAAAACCAAATCTCAAAACACCTTCCCTCCACCCCTCCCTTTTTCCCAGGCACAGCTTCACTCCCAGATTCTCTACCTACCCCAGAAGCGGTGCAGGGGGATGGAGAATGGGGGTTGTTATGGCTTTGTGTGGTGCGGTTTTCTTT
>VYZV01014439.1:9428-23057 GCA_013401275.1 Pandion haliaetus | reverse complement strand
TTGGAGAAGTTGGTGAAGGACTGTCTCCTGTGGGAGGGACCCCACGTTGGAGCAGGGAACGAGAGAGGAATCTTCCCCCTGAGGAAAGGAGCGGCAGAGACAATGTGTGGCGAGCTGACCTCAACCCCCATCCCCTGTTCCCCTGCGCCGCCGGGGGGAGGAGGCAGAAAGAACAGGGAACGGAGCTGAGCCGGGAAGGCAGGAGGGGTGGGGGGAGGTGTTCTGATGTTTGGTTTCCCTCCCTAATACCCTTGTGTTTTGTTTTTGATTTGATTTGTAGTCAATGAAATTGCTTTTGTTTCTTCCCCAAGTTGAGCCTGTCTTTTGCCCGTGACCATAAGTAGGGAGTGATCCCTCCTTGTCTCGACCCACGAGCCTGCCTTTGGATTTTCTCCTCATCCCAACGTGGCCAGGGGCAGGGGTGGGGGGTGAGCGAGAGGCTTCGTGGTGCTTTGTTACCGGCTGGGCTGGAACCGAAACCATGACAAATGGAAACAATCTAATCTAAAGAAAATTAAAGTACTTTTTTATAATGGTAAGGACACTGTTGTTTTGTTGAAAGCTACCATTCTGCCCTCACCTTCCATGGCAGAAGAGTTTGCACGCTTTGATTACACAGACACATTCAAGCTCTTAAGATTAATACTGTCCATACTGTAATGCAGCTACTTCGCACTTTTGTTGATAGTACATCTTCCTGCTGTTCTGAGCTGCAAAACGCAGAAGTCTAGCACATGCATTTCTGTGGAAGGAATAATGTAGTCAGTGGGTGTATTCTGTGATTCACTTATAGATGCATGACTTTCAATTTTTGCTCTATCCTGTATTTGTTTCATGAGAACACTTATTTTGTTAGTAATGAACACTTTCTAATTAGGTACCGATTTATTTTTTTTATAATCACTTTGAAGATACACTTGTTATGCTGCATTTTATAAGATCATTATTATATAACAAATTATTATAAATGCAACACAAATTGACATTCTCCAAACAGAAAACCTGCCTTTACTGTTGTTTATAATACACACCAATGTCTTTCTTTTCTTTAGCATATAATGGTGTTTCAGAAGATGAACTCGGACTTCATCACAACAGTAAAGATAAAGGAGGTCACAGAGATTATTCAAGCTGGTTGAAGACTAAAAGAAACTGAGTATCAAAAAGTCTGCAGGATTATGTTATTAATAAAAACCAGCAGCCTCCCTGCCTCTCATTACATCATCAATTATCTAGGAATCCTTGAGAGTTGTTCAGTAAGGACAACTGTTAATACCTAATAAACTCCTGTATTACCAGAAGAGGCTCACACCCCTGTAATTGTGGGAAATGTCACTGATACAGAATACTCAACTTCCCAAAAGCTGTTAAGAGGTTCCTCGCTGTAAGTTTTAAAGACATTAAAAAAATGCAGGGTAAGAGGAAATGGTCTTGCATGGATGTACCATTGATTAGAATACAGGAAAGACAGACTAGTGACTCACTAATAAGGGGTCCCATGATATACAGAGGGAAGTCACCAGTGTATTCTGCAGAACTTGGTACTATTTTGCAGATTGATACGGCAACCTGAAGACCAAGAAAGCGAGAAAGTTTGCTGGTAATGGTATCTCAGATACTTAACACAAGGGCCAACAGAAGAGCTTTACAAGAGCCTTAGAAGATTTGGTTGCGACAACAGCTAAAATTCAGACAGACAAATACAAACCTAGGTACACAGACAGATATCTTGACACTGAGTACAAAATTATAGGCTCTGAATTGGCCATTACTATGCAGAAGCAAGAGCTGAGGATTAAGAATACCTTTGTTAAAGCATCAGTTCAGTGTGTAACAGCAGTCAGAAAAAACAAATTTAAGTGGCAGAAAAAACTAGGAAAGGTATAGAGAACATTACTGTATAAACTGACAGTTCACCTATATGAACGCTCCTTGTAATTGGAGCTGCCCCATCACTCGCTCCCCTTGTCTGAGAAAGGCTATAGTAGACCTCGAAGTTAAGTTTTAGAAAAGGACTCTATGGATATTCAGAGGCATGAAAGGGCTTCCATACAAGACACAACTACGTAAACTGGTCAGTCTGAAAAAGACATCACTGAAGAACAGATACAGTAGATCTACTGTACCTTGAGTGGCTCAAAAAGGCTGGACAGCTACTGGTAGTTCATTCTTTTTTCCAACAAAAATTATAATACGCTTCATAGTAACTGCTCACAGCTGAAAAGGAGTGCAAGCTTCCACATAATGTAGTATGTTAGTCTTTATTTACACTGAGAAGTTAATCAGGATAGATGTACCAAAAACTCTTCTGGAACAGATACTGTGCTTTGTGAGCTCACTAAATAAATACTACTTTTTCTGGAATAAAGCTTAAACGTTCTACTCCAGTCACTTTCCTAAGCTTTTTTAGAATGCTGAAATATGTAATAAATAGCCTTGGTGGATTTAATTCCCATCCTCTCAGCTCTTGATGCTGCTAATCAGATCTGAGGCAAATGACATTTTAATAAGGTTTTTGAACTTCAAGTTTTGTACCTTTAGAGTTCACCAGATTGTACAAAATGTCCCCAGACAAGATGCTCTCAGATGTCCTGCAAGGGTTTTGTCTTGGTGTTCTTCCTTCTAAATACTAGCACTGGCTGAATAAAGTTGGGTTTAAGTCCTGTTAGAAAACCACAAACAAGTAGGACAGTCATTTTTGCACATTCTGGGCAATTTATCTGGGGATGTCATAATGGAAAATTTTAAGGTTTCCAGGTTGTGTTAAAAAAAAAAAAAAGTAGCATCTGTATTTTGTATAGTCAGATTGTTATTTAGTTTAGTTGGTAAAACGCCAAGAATTTACAATTTTCTCATCTTGTCTATGCGGCATGTGTTCCAGTACAATAGCTGCCTAGGGAAGTATCACGTATTGCTATTAGAAACCCCTGTTCAAATATACTCCTTATATAATTAATACACCGCTTCAGAGTAACTTCTAAAATAAATGTTTGGAGCTACAGAAATGTAACAATGCACACACAAACCCACATGTACAAAAGGACTAATGCATACCAACCTAGATTTACTACATAGATACCCAGCAACAGATTATTTCAACTTTATGCAATTTTTTGTTAGAACAACAGAGATAGTAACTATTGATTAAAAGTCAAAATAAATAATGAAAACAATTCATTCAAGCACAAATTATTAATACTAAGATATCCCACTTTTTGGTCTATTTTATCAAGAAGATTTTTCCATATTCACTCATCGTTTCTGTATCAAATACATGGAAAGCAAGCATGGCATCTTGGATTTCTGCCCTCAATTTAAAAACAGGCGCTTTGCCCTGTAACATCTCACAGCCATTCTTTAGAAGCATGAACCAACCTTTCCAATCACTGCAAATAATAAATAATTCAGTAAAACAAGACTGGATTAAAGCAGGAGACTGAAATCCCTCTACTCCCAGGCACACTAAATCCGTACGAAACAGGCATTCCACATACTAATTCAGAGACGGTGTCACAAGCATTTCAAAGAGCTGCTTGACTGTAGCATATGCCTTGGCTCTCCACAGCAATACCTCCCAGAGTGACCCCGTTAATTAAAACCTGTACCAGAACACAACCTGTAGGCACCTCTCCATGAATCTGGCAAGCAAGGCGTTCTCGAGTTCCACAGAGATTTGATTAACAGATAAATACATCCCAAAGGGTAAGTGTCCAAAACATTTTAATACAGTGCATTTTAAGTTTCCTTTGTAGCCAAAATACCCCCATGTAATGTCCAAATTTTCCATTTACAGTGAGCTCCCAGTGAATCTGAAAATTAAATCATGCCTCAAAAGAATGCATCTCATCAAGAGGAATAGTTCTGGGTTTTCTTTATGCTATTAATTATTTTAAATAGTTCAATATATATCCCATTGTCCTGGTTTCAGCTGGGATAGAGTTAATTGTCTTCCTAGTAGCTGGTACAGTGCTATGTTTTTGAGCTAGGTATGAGAAGAATGTTGATAACGCTCTGATGTTTTCAGTTGTTGCTAAGTAATGTTCAGTCTTAAAGTCAAGGTTTTTCAGCCTTTGATGCCCAGCCAGCAAGAAAGCTGCAGGGGCACAAGAAGCTGGGAAGGAACACAGTCAGGGCAGCTGACCCAAAGTGACCAACGGAGTATTCCATACCATGTGACGTTTTAGGAACTGAGACGGGCGCGTCGCCGCTCGGGGTGCTTCCGGGTGTGTCGGTCGGCGGGTGGTGAGCAATTGCGTTGTGCATCACTTGTATTTTCCAACCCTTTTATTACTGCTGTTATCATTTCATTAGTGTCATCATTATCATTATTAGGTTTTTTTTTCTGTTCTATTACACCGTTCTTATCTCAACCCACGAGTTTTAGTTCTTTTCCCGATTTTTCTCCCCCATTCCACTGGGTGTGGGGGGGAAGTGGGTGAGCGGCTGCGTGGTGCTTAGCTGCTGGCTGGGGTTAAACCACGACACCCATGTATCAGTATTCTAAAGTAAGGAATCCCAGTGCCTTCATGTTGTTTTTTAATGTTGTAATGGATGAAGAGCATGAAGTTTATGAAGATGTCACGTAAAGAATAAAAAGAATAAAAATTATTCCCTGAATTTTTATTTTTTTTTTTAAGTGTGCCACAATATGTATAATTGGCATTAACAAAACAACCACTGCTTGGGTAAAAGGGAGGGAGGATGTTTTTCCATTCAGAAGGCATGGAAGTCAAAGCACGTTTACTTGGGGACTGGCGCCTGTGTATGCTCCACCTAATGCTACTAAACTAAATATTTTTCTGTTTCCTTACTGTTTTGGGATTCTGAAGCCACTCGGCAGATTTGTAGGTAGGTAGTCAACAGCAGCTCTAACCCAAAGCATACTTAATGAATAGTTCTTTGATTGAAGGAATCTGAGTCAATGACTCCACTGGCTTCTGAATTACAGCTTTAAAGGAACCACACAGGAAAAATCCAGATAATCTAAAAACAAATAATGGTGGCTAACCATTAACTAGTCAATTCTGCTAATATTCATGCAAAAGGTCTTGATTTAGTACAGCTATTGCACGCAGTATACTTATTCTGAGGCCTAGTTTTTCTAATTTTGCTTAATCCAAACAGGTAAGTCCTAAGCTTTTTGAAAGTAAATAATCAGTAAAAGAAGTCTTGGACTAAGATTTTCAGGCTTCCTAAGCATTCTCTTTGTTTGAAGAGCCACATGCTAAGGAAATATTGGTCAGTATTAGTCTCTGCAGAAATCTGTGGTAAAATTGGAATTGAAAAAAATAATCCAATTAAATCTGAATTCTAGAAGCATAGTACTGAAGTGTTTCTTTTTACAAACAAACAAGCAAACAGCAATCCTTCCCTGAAGCTCTGGCATTAAATGTCACTAGTCCATAGGGAAATAAGTGTACAGGGCAAATCATGCAAAATTTATGAACATTATTTATGTATGTGATTATATGCTCAAATACTGCATATAAATTTAATTCAATAATCTATGGACTCTCTGATGTAATATCACCATAGCCTTAGAACAACTGTAGAAACTACAGCAAATACAATTACCAGCTTCTTTGTAGAAGATACAGAGTAGCTTTTTCCAATTAGGAGGAATGATTTTAGGGTATGAGAATCATTTTAACCAACTTACAAACTTCTGTTAGGTCTCTGACGCTTACAGAACAAGAATTTGATTGAAAGACTGCAAAGACAATTACAAATATCCAGGGACTTCAGTAAGCAGTAAACCGGAACCCAGATTCTTAGAGAATTCAGGTGGAAATTAACAGGATTAAGCAAATCCTGAAATAACGTAATTAGAGGTGCAGAATTAAGAATTAAAAATTCTGTCGTTTCATGTTAATCTAATTTTCTGAGAGGATATAAAACATTATATTTGAAAGCTGCTTACCAGTTTGCCATTTAGATTTGTGTTCCAATTAATAGGGCTGTTTGGGGGCATATGAGATTGGCATCTATTCTAAAAACAAGATAACACTCCCACAAGGTGCATTTAGCAAAATGAAACCATTCCACGACCCGCCGCCACCCCCCCACCCCCGCATGCCTCCGCCAGGGTCCCAGACAAAAGGGTGGGAGAGGAAGAAAAGAAAATTCACAAGGAACTACAGGAATCCTTAAGTTCCAGCTTGCCAGATGACCTGTGTTCAATGTCTATTACCACGTGCCCCCTCCATAAACTCTCTTTCTAGTCGTATCACTTCTTAAAAAATGAAGACCCTTCTAATTATTCAGCAAGCATGCTAAACGTAACAGCTTATGCTCGGGTACATTGCATGTGTATTACAGGGAGACAGGTGGAAGAAGCACAGAGTTATAATCCATTTGTGTTCCAGACAAAAGGAAAAATTTACACCATAAGCCTTTTGAGTAAATGGATAATAAAATTCCCCTTCCACTTCTAACGCTCCTACCAGCATTGCTAGTTTTGAAAGCAGAAACCACTGTACTAAGAATGGTCTGCAAAACATGCAGGAGAGCTGCTAGAAACTAAACTTTTTGCCAGTCGTCTTGCTAAAGTCTATGTCAATGATTGGGTTTAACCTTCATACTTCCCTACATTACATTTGGTCCCTATTCTGTCTCTGCGTGAAGTCTTACATTGGCCTAGTTGAATCCCTCACACAAAAATTATTAAAGGACACGGGAAGACTATAACTGCCTCTACAAACAGCCAACTCACTGCTGCCAGAGTAGAAGCCAAATTCAGGATGTCCCCGCTACTGACTGACTGCCAGCTGTGACTATTGCCTTTGGAAGCCATTGGCAGCTGTTACAAAACAAGAGGATCCTTCCAGCTCCTGTACTTTCTGCTCGGGGCGGGCTTGGTGGCTACCCAGCTCCAGGATTCAGGTCTCAAAAGCTTCCTTTATGTCAGCCTTCACCACTGCTCTAAGTGACTGTTACTGTTGGGCTCCAGCCCACAGATTTTTAAAGTTCTCAATCATTCTTTGTGTACAGAGTATTCCACGCAGTCTTAATAGTTTAATTAAAAAAATACACCTTGTGGATATTTTTTTCCACTGACTCAATACTGCAGGTCTCCCAACATTAATTTTGCAGACCTGTGGCATACTTGGCACTAATTTCACTAGCACAGATCTTTGTCTCGTGCTAAAAAAAGACACTGTACATGACTGCTAAGCAAAATAGAGGGTAAGAGAATTGTGACTTAGTTTACCACAAAAAGTTACACCTTCAGCTGAAATCCTTTCCAAAAGGGATTGTAATGCAATATAAATTCTTGGTCATCAAGCAGGCCATTTGCCCATGACTTTTTTAACAGAAAAGTATACCAGATGGCTTTAATTTCAAAATGTAAACCATTTTTTACTCTTATCTCCAAAATATGTGCATCAATTTCACTGTTCCTTCCCTAGATGTGTTTCTTCCCTATTTACTTCTCATGCATAGAAAAGAATGACTAAAAAGATTAACATTTGCTATGTTTAATGCTCTTTTTTTTTTCATAATTTCCTTTTCATAAACTCCAAAACCCATAAACCTGGGAAGCTAGAAAAGCAGGGCTAAAGTCTCCTGCCAGCTCCTCCCTACTGAATAACATATAGCCATTTGCAACAGCCCAAAGTTGTTTTTTTTTTTTTTTCCTATCACCTGGGAGGCCATGGTTTTCATTAGCTCTAGAAAATAACATAGTGGTAAAAAAGCAGTCTGAATCTGGTCTTAGCATGACTGTATTTCTGTCCCATTAGTCATAATACACAATATAGTTTTTGTGCTGGCTGCACTAGTATGGATAACACCTAACTCAGGGTAAAGCTTATCAATAGAAAGCTACCATGCTGAAACTTGAAATGGAAGAACGATTATGTACTGGACAAATGGTTTGCATCACATGGTACTGTTAGCCTCAGAAATTATTCAGTCATTTAACTATGATTTCAAGTACTGTTCTACCCCTTTAATTTCCTAAACATTTATATGTAAAAATGAACTAAAGTAGCCTCCTCAGTGTTAGAATTTTTTACCAAAAATGTATTTCAATATAGCTAAACATGCCATGATCAAGTCATTACCAAACCAATACACTACTCAAATTTTAAGGTTAAAACACCTATGTAATCTGCAAGCAAAAATATATCTTAAAATTCCAGTAACACCATTTGCTTATTTATTTTTATTGCTTCATCAGTGAAAAGAATTAGCATTAATCTGATCATATATTTAAACTAAATTCATCCTCACACTTGGATATTCACTCATGGCAAAAATGAACTGCCCTCCTAGGCAAATGCTACTGTATACATCAATGCGTAACAGTCATCCTACTGAGACAAAAAACACAGATTGAAGAATGACAAAGTAACAGGACTGAAAGGCAAGTCTCAGCATTATTTATACCTGTCTTCTGGCATCAAGTCTCTAGTCTGTGAGGCAGTAAAAAGGCTTTAGGCTATATCCCAACCAGGGAATACCAAAGTCCCATCAATCAGTCCGAAGACAGACGAGGTAAACAAGGAGGGGACCAAGTCTGTGTAAATCCAAAACTGACCTTACCCTAAGACTTAACAGTCCACTTCTGAATACTTAACCATCCCAATGCTTGGCTCTACTTACAGGTTTCTCAGGTAGCTCTCTTGTTTATAGCCTCCTGAGAAACCCAGTTCAGACAAAATGACTGAGCTCCTAGTACAATTCCAGCTAAACCAGCCCTTGTGGGTACCACCACATCAATTAAAAATATCCCCCCAAATCCAAACCTAAGAAGTAGAAACGACTCGTCCGAAAACATCTTCCACTCCACCCCCTCATGTAAGTCCAGCCAAGCTCCCACCTACCTAAAATGAGATGAAGACATTCTCAGAACATGGCTTGGCTCCTCCAATCAGTGACAGAATGGCACTGTACCAAACACTGGATATTGTATGGATTTTTTTCTCATAAATGTTGTTCTTATAAAGCTCTGCAAGGAGGTATACTATTCAGTATGAAAATAAAAAACTGAAGTACTTTTCTCTTAAGGGATACATCTAAAACTCAGTATGTGTAATTAAGTTTTATTGCATAAAGGAGAGAAGGTTTTGTTTTCTCTTAAGCTAGGCATACCAGCCAATACATTCAAGGTGTGATAAAACTGAAGACTTGAAAGCACTGAATAAGTGAAAATACTAATAAACACCAATTATATTTGACTATGCTATTCGAGATAACCAAAAGAGATGAGAATACATGACAATGTTCCAAAAACATACATCCTTTAACTCTCTCTTGAGCTTTTGCTTCTGTGAATCACTTGCAGTATTTATCAACGGGTTGTCACAAATACTAAGCAGAGAAACCTCCACTTCTCACAACATGGTGGCACTAAATTGCCCATCTGTGGTTTAATTGCACACTTCAGGACTACAGACCGCTGAAGTTAAACCAACAGATTTGTCCTTCTGAAATTCAGTTAGTTTCCTAAACTTTGTTTGCTGTGAGAACGCATTAGCTCAGCTTGATAAAGCACAATAGCTATTCGAAAAGAAAGCAAGCCTCAAAAATGCAATGTATCTCTCACTACCACCCTTGAATGACTGCTCCCTATGCTTTTTATTGGAAAGATTCAAAGATGCCAGTAACCTTACAGCTGGTGACTGTAATAACAGAGGGTAAAAAGACAGAAATAACGAATGCCTCTTTGTTAAGCAGTTTTGTTTGTGCTGTTCCAAGACAGATCTGCCAAGAACTTTCCATGCAAACCTTATTTTTCTGGGATTTGTAATCTGGCTGCAAAAAAGATCCATCATGATAATGCCCAGTTCAAAGGAATTCAGATTACAAGATTGAAAATACATTTTCAAGTTTTCAAATAAATTAAATTTACACTAAATAAGGTAAACAATTTAGCACTTCATAGACTTCTTAGTTGCTTTATTGAAAAAACCCTCAGGTTAGCAAGTTTGCACCCCAGATCACTGTATGTTTTCTAACTCTTTGGTATTAAATAAGTCTTAAGTATTGCAGTGTGAAAGGAGACTTTTGTGCTGTATGGTCAAGACTCCACTGACGTGTATTTTCTTTTTAAGGAAGACTGTATGAAATGCATATGAAGCACTCATGGAATTCTATCTGCTAAACAATTCAGTGGATTAAATCTGTGCTAATTCTTAATACAACTCAGCTGACTTGGGCATAAGGCCAGGCTGTGAAAAAATTGGCTAAGTCTAACACACCATTCTTATAAAACATAAGCCTAGAATTTCCATGTTAAATTATATGGGGTTGGTTTTGTTTATAACCAAATAATTCAAAACTTTGAGCCATGCAAAAGTCCAATTTCACTGTTCCCATTTTCTTTTTTGGCACATGACACATTAGGACAACGCCATTTTGTACAGTTCCTTGCCAAAGCAATATCGTTTCCTGTGGCAACTAGCAAGATATATCAAAATTACATTTCAGGCACAATACAGATTACCCAAGTTAAGGAAGCTCTCTTCAGGCAACAGCAAAGTATCAAAACCAAGGAGGCTATGATAGTTGCCTGAGCTGTGAAAAAGTGGTGGCTTCGGCTTATGCCTTAAGAGGAAGAAACCTCCCAGCAATTAAAAACTAAGAGAGACAATCAAAACTTATCATCCTGGTTTCGGCTGGGATAGAGTTAATTTTCTTTCTAGTNGCCCAGCCAGCAAGAAGGCTGGAGGGGCACAAGAATTTGGGAGGGGACACAGCCAGGACAGCTGACCCAAACTGGCCAAAGGGATATTCCATACCACGTGATGTCACATCCAGTATATAAACCAGGGGGAGTTGACCAGGAGGTGTGGATCACTGCTCGGGAACTAACTGGGCATCAGTCGGCAAGTGGTGAGCAATTGCATTGTGCATCGCTTGCTTTGTATATTCCAATTCTTTTTCTATTATTATTGTCATTTTATTATTGTTATTATTATCATTATTAGTTTCTTCCTTTCTGTCCTATTAAACTGTTCTTATTTCAACCCACGAGTTTTACTTCTTTTTTTCCCCAATTCTCTCCCCCATCCCACTGGGCAGGGGGGAAGTGAGTAAGCAGCTGCATGGTGCTTAGTTACCAGCTGGGGTTAAACCACGACACTTATCAATGAATTATAAAACTGTTCTGAATATAGCTGGTGAGATAATTTCAAAGGAAACACTGTAAACAACAGGGCCAGAAAATACCATGAGACAGAGTAGCTTAGAAATGTTTCTGCTCAGTTTCTTGACTAACTTGGGCTTTCCCTCAGGAAAGTTTGCCTAGTGCACATTATCGCCCAGAATATCTCTACCTACCTTACAATTCAACACAAATTAAAACTAAGTAAACCTATTAAACAACAGTTCCTCTGAGATTACTTGCAATTCAGCCAAACATGCTGGGTATATAAGGACTTCACCATTCTTGAGGAGTCTGTATGAACTGAAGTAAGTCATCATACTCAGATTCTCATTCTGCTCAGCGCCAGAGTAAACTGAAGCCGCAAGAAAACAGCTCCCCTTCACATTACCAATGTAAATACTTGAAAAATAGAACACTACTACATTATACAACCTGAACAAAGGAAAAACATGGCTAGCCAGACAAGAGACAAATTAAGAACAAAGAGCTCCTACCAGATCAGTGGAACTTGGAGCAAAAAGGCAAGGTAGTGAAAAGGCTTCTGCATTACTGACACTGTCTGCTCTGCAAGAAGCCACAAAGGTAGTCAGTGGCTACAAGAGGGTGGTGGCCCTGAGAAGCTTGACATGTCTTCCTTTAATGATTAAAGAGCCAGCAGAAGCACAGACAGCGCATCTCCATGCAGATGGCTCTTAATCTTCTGTTGATACACAGGAAACCTGCTCTCTAGCAGCAGCGAGGATATTTCTGTGGGACTGGGCTCTCTTAAATAACAAAATCAGCGCAGTGTAATAATATCAAAGCCTTTTTTGTTACTGCTTGCCTAGTCTTAAACTATCTAAAAGTTTATCATTCTGACTCTGAACTAAAACGGTTCATCAGTTTGTTCTGCATTTCCACTGTGATATCCTGGCATCTGACTAGAACTTCTATGACCTACTACAACACAAATAGCAATTTATAATTCTTATTTTTTCATCTATTTCTGCTGAAGTATCCCAACTCCAGTTCAGCTCTTTACTCAAAGAAATCAAATAGTATTCCTAATTACACAAGCACAACGCCACTTAAGACCATGGTGGTAAGAGAATAAAACATGGCACTGTGCCCTCTACCTCGGATACACTTTCTTACTGAGCCAGTTTTTGCTTCCCCATCTCTTCTGGTGACCGTGACTTACTCCTTTTCCCACTTCTGAAAATGCATGCTACCAGCTGGGACAAAGACTCTCAAGTACCCAATTTCAACAGTTATCCTATGCATAGCAAAATACTCACTCAGCTGAACAAGTTGGACCTGTGTCAAGACAGCAGTTCACTGCAATGAAATCTCTTCCATTACCCTACATTCTCCAATCAGGCAAATGCTTCCTTTCTGTTAAAAACAAATAGAAAAGGAGGAAAGAGTTTGACACAAACAGAGCCGACTTGCCAAACCAAAGGGAAACTGATAGGTATATACCCCAGCAAGTCCCTGTCCTTGTACAAAATCTCCAGGGGTTACTTCTGTTGTTTCATATCATGATCCCCTTAATTTAACACAGTGCCTACTAGCATACTCCTCCCCAGGCTGATTCTTCCCTTATTTAGTAAATTATCATCTGTAAAGACTGTACTGTGGCTGTTTAGGCAAACCCCAGATTATGGGGGATTATGAAGTACTGTGCAGAAGTGGGAGTTCCAGGTGTACTTTGTCTGTCTCAGACTGCTTCCAGGACAGTGGCCATCAAAACATTCCCTGAACAGCAAGTTTCAACCTGCTTGCCCCCTTCCTTCATCCATATTCAACTATGCCGGCTAATACAAAGACAAGGGCTCTCTGTCTGACATCCATGATGATGACGGACATTTCTGTTCTTTGTGCCAACACGTGGAACCATGACTGCTCCCTGCCCAGGTGAGACAGACGAGATAACACGCTATGGTTTAAGAGAGCCATGTATACTATAGAGCAAGAATACCATATGAGGACAGATGTATAACCAGAGAGACATATAAACCTTTTGTAGGTCATTTCTCTTTTGAGACTTTCTAGAAGAAAGCAATCATCCAGGTTTTTTCTTCAAACACAAATATTCTGCATGACACCCTTAATCCAAAAACATGATTAAATACACACTGAAATTTAATCATGTCTGTAGCACCAGTGATTTCAAACGGGAACTACACATAGCATTAACCTCAAGCTGAAAAAATCCTTGTTGGAGCCAAGTTTTTATTGCTAAATATATATATACATTTCGTTTAAGGCAACTATTAAAATAATTGTCGCTCTTCCATGTTTCTAATATATATTGAAATAGGTATTTAAATCAAATTGTTCTACATGAGGCTTAGACATCCTATACATTTTTGCATATTGAAAATGTTTTCAAATGAACTGTAAGGCATACATCTTGTAAAGCTACTCAGAAAACATAAACAAATTAAGTTATGCCAAGAGATTTAATGTAACAGAGTTCTATGCACTCAGGTTGTGATGACCTTACCATGCATGCATAATCAAAATCTCCAATG
>VYZV01014436.1:8866-22467 GCA_013401275.1 Pandion haliaetus | reverse complement strand
AGAACAGAGATATGGGGGTATGGTGGCTTGGTCGCACAGTGTGACCTCCGAAAATACCTGCCATTTTAAACCATTTCTGTATTTTGAATACTGCTGCTGATCTTAATTTCTGCTACTCTAAGATTTTCCATGGAGTTGCAGTCTATATCCATCACTTTGTTAATGTAAAAAATGTATATGAGTAGAATTTGCTCTCATCTGCTACATATGGGAACTTTCCTCTTTAGATTATTTTTCTATGGTATTTGTCAGATTAAAGCTACAAAACAGCTAGACTAATGATTCCTTTAATACTATTTTTCTCAACTCTGTGTACTAGGTTTCATCTAGATGATTTAATCATCTAGAAACACTCCTCTCCAATACAATGATAGTTTTGTCAGCCATCTATAGGATGTTACTAGGGCAAGTAATTCACGGGATTGTTGTTCCTAACCAATCCTGAAACAGAAAACTGTACTGAAAATGCAAAACAACAAACTTGCTATGAACAGCAACCATTCTTCAACGTACAGAAGAAAAAGCAGGAATGGAAGTTAAATAAATACTACACACTTGATAAATCCTAAAGCAGAATGAGACAGATATTCAGTTGTATGATTACGCTGCTTTGTTCAGTCAAGTGGTACAGAGAAGTTATAGATTACAGAAGTGAAGATAGAGAGAGAAAGAGAGAACAAGAGAGAAAGAGAGGAGAGAGGGAGAAAGATAAAGACAGAAAGAAAAATACTTTTCTTCCCTTTTTCCCCTACTCTTGCTGTAGAACTAAATATCCTGTGTCAGTACAGTACCCATTTCAGTGGAAGACTCTTCAGACAAATGAGTCATTTGCTTGGATATTTGAATATGCATGACAATAATTTTATCAGAAAGTGGTGTGGTATTTTTCTCAGCCTAGTAATACAGTTTGCTTATTTCTTAGCAAAATAGATGGGTTGGTTTGTTGACTTTTTGGATGGTATTTATTTCTGATACAATTCAGCTAAATCTGGACTGTTTCACTATGGGAACTTGTATTCTGTTCTTTGTAAAATGAAATAGAAAATCCCACATAAACCCTGTAAACTCCTATAGATGTCACTAGAACTATATGCAGTTACTCTTCAGTTTGCTTACCTGCTTTTCATTTCTACACTAAGGCATTACTCCTTGCTCCCTAAATGCTGATAATTGTTGAATATTGGATGCTGTTGAGGTTTCTGCCCTTCAATTTCTGCTTCTTTGATAAAAGTCACAAAGCTTAATTTTTCTCCTTTTAATCATTTACTCAAGAGATTGGAAATCAAAAAAATTTTACTATTTTGTAACTACTTCAGATATTCCCCTCTTGGCTCTTATTTTTCTCTGCTTGATTTTAAGAGACCTTTAAGTTATCCCTCTGTCATTTTCAAAATAAAACACTTTCCTTTGTGCTCCACTCTCAGCTGCACCAGGGGAGCAAACAGTAGGTCTTGAGGTTCTGGTTAGTTGACTACATACCTCTGTGAACACCAAGGAAGCCTAAAAAACACAGTCAAATGTGATCCTGCAACTTGAGAGTATGCTGATCAAAAGCTTACTACTAGCAGACAAAAATGGGGGGTGTGTCTTGTTTTTAATAAAACTTTTCCTAAGTTATAACCTAACAGCTTAAAATTATTTCTGACCCACTTAAATGCTTTCTTACAGGTATAGCTTAAAAAGTGTGTACTTCCAAAATAGCCTTGAAAACCCCAAACAAGAGCACAAAAGAAGAGTACACAATTGCCACAAGTCAATCAGCTCAGGCTCTGAATTGGATAAGTTGTCTTTGTTATCTGCTTTATCCATTCACATATTCTGTATAAGTGAAAAGTTTAATATATTAAACCTACTGAAATTCTAGTAAGGCTTCCGGGAAAGCTGATTCAGGTTCTGTAAGTTGCTCTTCTGGTTTCTCCTCTTTCTTCTTCTCTTCCATGCTTTTTGTTGTACTTGTGCTAGATGTTAGATCTAAAGGGAGGAAAGGGCAAGCAGAAAGGAAAAAAAAACCAAAAAGAGAGAAATAAATGATTTACAAAATGCCATATGTTCACTGGCCTTTGTCATTTGTGACAAGTTCCTAACAGTTCTGAAATTTAGAAAAAAAAAAAAAAAATGTTGTTTTTTTGACAACAATAATCCTGCCCAGGGTAGCACTCGGGCCGGTGTTTTTTGTGACATCCTGAAGTGTTGTCCTGACTAAAGATATGTTTGTGAACAGTGGCCTCTATCACTAGTTACCGCATCGTTTGCTGCGGGCTGTGTTTTACATTCTTGCAAATCAAACAAGCAGTTGTTCCTTTTCCAGTCCTTTGCCTCTGTTTCTTTATCAAGCTTGCTTTATCCAGTCCACTTGTTAATATGCATCTCTTTCCCTCTCCTTCTGTTCTCCTCCCACTATGAATATTTCCCTTTCAATGCAACTCTGATATCAGTTTTCATTGTCAGAGCTGGAACAAAACCACTCTCTGAAGGGATATGCATGTCAGCAGTATTCCCTGGGCACATTGTCACAACTACCAACCTCAGAATTCAACTGACAATGAATAGTTCTGTAACGGAACTGGTAGCATATATTATAAAAAATAAAAATGTCACAAGAAAAGGGCACTTAAGAAGATTCCTCATTTTTAGCAGTCACATAATCAAATGCCAAAACTACATTAGTTCACATAACATAGGAGAGTTTATTACCAAAGGAGTAGAAATATAGTATATAACCTGCTTTCATAATAAACTGCTTTTCTGAATCTAAGTCCTGAATTCTAACAATTATCATTCTAATACCTAAAACTGATAACAATTTGTTCTGTGGCTAAATACAGCAGGCTGGATACTTTTCCTATTAAAACAAGCACAAGGAAACAGAAAAAAAATCAGCGGAAAGCCACATAGCAAGCCTGGCAAATCGATGTAAAACCAAGGGAATGAAGTTAAACCAACTACTGACAGATGCACTCTAATCTGTACACTGGCGCATGCCTTCTCACTGCATTCACCATACCCTGAAGCAAGGCAATGTCAGCTTTCTGTATACAAAATAACCTTCTGCCCTAGATGAGTGCTGATGAAACATGAGGGTGCTGAGGGCAGGCAGACTGCTGTATATTGCAGAAAGGCTTATAAAAGGAATGCTCACTGTGTGGCAGGTCTGAAAGGTAAGTGAAATAAAGTGTAAACATACCTTGGAGTCTATGTCCTCACACAGCTCCTTAGATCTTGGAATATCTTTTTCATAATGTTTTATCCAGAAGAATTTTACTACCACTCTGTTGGAAATCTGCTCATGAAGATTTTGTCTGTTCTGCCACTGGAGACAAATTCACACTCATAGGGACAATTGTCTAGAGCCGTAAGTTACAGTCTTTGCAACACCTGATTATTTATGTTGCAGATACAGCTAATTCTGTTCCCAGAAACCTGGAAAATTCTGAATTCCACCAGCAATATCTTGAACTTCCTTCTGAAATGTCTCATATCAAAGCTTTAATGGTTCCTACACATTAATAAAATATTTCTATTGTGGAATTTCAATACAGTCATGCCTGTGTCACGGAATCACCACATGACTGCAGTAAACCTTACTGACATTTATTACCCAAGAAAAAAAAAAAAAACCAGCTTTTGTATCTGAGCATCCACATGAGTCTGAAGCCATGTTGCCCTTAATATTCACACATAATCTTTGCAGATACCAATTTACATTAAGCTTCAGTTTATTGATATAATATTTTTCATGAAACTTTTAAAAATCCTAAACACATCACTGTTGTAAGATTGAGACTTTTTAAAAAGACCCAGTGAATTAAGGAAAAAATCTCACTGAGACAGGAAGTTAGGTACTCAGTTCCCCTAGACCCCTTTGAAATTTCCAGCCTAAATGCACAAGTGCAGGATACATTTTTTAAGTATAAAAAAGAATCTGTCATCCTTCTTCAGAGCAGAATTAACTGGTCTGGTATTGATTCCACTTTCACTTGAGCATTTATTTTACTGATTTTCTTCAGAAATGGAAGATCACTGCAGCTATCCCTATTTTTTTTTTTTTTTAATTATTTCTGTCCCTTCCACTAAATGGATAATCCAATCCCCTGCTTAAAACTGGATACAAACTGAAACATTTTGAGCAGCAGTACTTTGAAAAGGTTTTGAGGTTTTTTTTGGAACTCCAGCCCCAGGTGAGCTCCAGTGTTATATTTATGAAATTCTTCCTGTGCAGGGAGCAACAAGAAAGACTCCAAGCTGTACAACAAGATAAAAAAAAAGTACTATAATAACAGATTTGCTGGATTTTGCAACCCATAGAAAACACACACACATGAGAGAGAAAGGAACATATTTAGGGGGACTGAGAATTGACTGCAGATTTTAAAGCAGCAGGAAAACATTTGCAGAGGGCAAGATCTATTTCTTCTCCAAAACAAATAAATTGTGAGGCATAACTCTTGACAGACCCCCATTACTGCTACCAGCACTTTCTCAATCAATAACTCCACTGCCGTTACATCCTTAGAAGAAGCAAGCAGATCCCAGACACCGCAACCCAACTGCTGTGACTTTCCAGACGCTCATTGCAGGGACCACCTGTATGGTGGCTCACCACTCACATGAGCTCAATCACTATCACCAGTGCCACCCACACCAGCACTTGCACTCCCACTATTACCCCTATATCTCAAGCAGCTGCATTATCAGTTGCCTCCGCTCCCTCAGTCCCCATCAATAATTACCTCAGCCCTCTGCAGCCACACCGTAACCCCTTTCCAATCTCCAAAGCAGGCTAACAATTCCCTCTGCCCTCGAACCCTTCCTGTGTGTCCCTTGCACATACTCCCCGCTACCCCCTTCATCACCAGGCCCCTCAGTGGACGAAGCTGGGTCACCCCTCACAGTGGCCAGTCTCCCTGTCCGCAGCCACCACACCGCGCTGGAACTGCCACTCTGTGTCTAAGGCCCCCCATACTGTCCCCCACCACCTCCGAGCACCCATCACCGAAGAGTTCCCAATACGTCCAACCTTTGAAGTGTCTCCCCTCGCCCTGCCACCACCCACATCCAAGCCCGCCTTATAGCCCTTGGCACCTGCCTCCCCAAGGCCTAAACGGTCACCACAACCCCTCCGCCCCAGCACCCGTATACCCTGCTGCACCCACACACAGTTTCTACTCCCCGGCCCTTCCGCAGGCCCCGCCGCTCCCGGCCGGACTGCGGTCAGTCAGGACCTACCGCCCACCCCGGCGCCACCGCGACGCCGCCGGTCGCCAAGGCAAGGGGAGCCCCCGCCCCTCCCCTCGGCGCGTTCCGAGGGGCAGCGGCTCCCTCTGGCGGCGGCCGATGGCATCTGCCGCCGGGGAAAAGCCCGCGAAAAGCGCCTCGCCGTCCCTCAGCGGGGGGAGCCATCGCTGCCGGGGGATAAGGCGGCACGCTTCCGCGCCTCTCCTGTAGAAACAGTCAGGTGCAGCGACAGTGTACTTGCTTTGTGATTCCTGTACTGGCACACACTCCCCCCTCGGGAAATGAGAAAAGCAAACGTTAACAACAGCAGGGGGAATTTAAGTCCTGAGAGGGATTTCCGTGTGGCAAAGGTCATGGGCTGGCCAGAGTTCCGCCCAAATGGATACCTATGGTGGCAGCCTTAAAATCGTGAAGTAAAACTGCAGCTGTCTTCAAGAAAAAGAGCACTTCCAAGCCCCGCAGTGGTAGCTGCTGTTCCGCACTGAACGTCAGCTGGGTCAGCCACGACTGCAGAGCTGCTTTCCCAGGATACAAGCTCCCTAAGCCGCCCAGGGCACTGAGATGGAGCAAGCCCCTCCACCCTAGTAACAGGCAGCCATACACTACTTACTGCCTATAACCTCCTTTGCCCCATACACCCGTGTTGTGCAAAAAGGCATGCCCCAGCAGTGGGGACAGGGCATAAGAAGATGGAAAGGAGAGCTGGAGGCTGATCCCGAACTACTTCTGCTTCTCTCTTGATGGCCAGCAGACCTCTGTTGGTTTTGGATGGGCTCTGTATGTCAGCCTCCTTCATAGGACATCAGTGCCTGAGCCACATAACCCTGGGAGCCATACTCTACCACAGAAATAAATTGTGAATCACTGTAACAAATGTCTTTGTCCTCATTCTTGGGCAAAATTCACATTTACCTACTTGGTTCAGAGTTTTTGGTCAGTCCTGGGGGAGCTTATGTTATTCTATAACAAGTCCTGTTTGACATAGTACATCAGTCTCTGTACTTAAGGCATATTCATTAAAGCAAGGACAAAACACTTTCAGTCCTATAGGCAGAGATCATAATTTGCAATGCATTAAGACAGTAGGAAGATGCTGTTTATGTTCATTTAGTGGCCCCACATAACTCTTCAGATGAGAAAGCAAAAAAAGAAATTAAAAAAACCCAAATAATTAAAAACTAGTGACTTTTAATTTCCCTCTCCTATAGCGTGGATTGAATGATACTATTAGGACACAGTAGCCAGCTGACACAAGCCAGGCATTGAATTGAAGGCAGGGAAAAAGAAAGAACAGCATCTTAAGTCAGCTGGCAAAGGTAAACGCAGCCTTGAACTTCGTACTTTGTAGCGCAAGATCTTTAACTTGGACATATTTAAATCCCACTATGCCAAAAAGTAACAGTGCTTAAACCTGACTGTAGGCAACCTTTGCCACCTTCTATTCACATGAGCAGACAATACTTACACCTTTTAGAAAGACTTGTCTTAAACCCAGAAAGAGAAAATATTATGATAAATTTGAGTTGCTATTTTGCAGGTTAACAGTGTTGCCAGGATCAGGCAGTGCTTTCAATTCTTCTTTGACCCTCTGTTACCAAGCTTGAACACAGGTGCCAGGAAGATCTGCTCCATAATCTTCCTGGAGCCTGAGATGAGGCTGACTGCTCTGTAGTTCCCTGGATCCTTCTTCTTGCCCTTGAAAATGGATGTGACATTTGCCTTTCAATGGTCATCAGGAACCAATACATACAATATATATAACATATACATATATAGAAATATATATGTATAAAGGAATTACCTAAAGGAAACTAGGAAGAGAAGATGGAGGAGAGAAATAGTTTAACATTTCAAGGAAGGAATTTTAAAACACATCACATGTGCCCCTGAATCCAAATCTGGTTCAGAATTGAGCACTGATGAGCATGGGACTGCCATTTCAGACAGACCTGGCTGATAATGC
The DNA here is from genome assembly GCA_013401275.1 of Pandion haliaetus. Classification (NCBI taxonomy): domain Eukaryota; kingdom Metazoa; phylum Chordata; class Aves; order Accipitriformes; family Pandionidae; genus Pandion; species Pandion haliaetus. The sequence continues at coordinate 15,269 of VYZV01014436.1, read as the reverse complement.
ATGATACTCTCTCACTGGTACATACTTTACATAGGGACCTTCCCCCCGCCCGCCTCCCCCCCTTCTTTTGATACAGTTCTGTGAAGGTGATCACAAGGTGTAAATCTCGACTTCCAAGACTGGGAAAAATGTTACTTCCCTCAAATGGGGGAAGATGAGTTTTGTGACAAGATTTACCCTTTGTTCTGCTATGTGGTCAGAAACTGGCTTGACTGTGAAGAGGTGAGAGCTGCTGCTTCCGTTGGCCCTTCAGCAGTAGCTGTGATGCTGGAGTTCACCTGCCTTTCTGTGAAACGATGGCATGTCAGAAGTGCTTTGGGAGGAAGCAGCTTGTCTATGAAAATGCCTGGAGCTGGAATGTGCTGCTAAAGAGCATGGGAATGCTGTGTGTGGATTGCCACCTTGCCACCTCTCCCACAAGCTACGCCTGGAGAATTCCTGCTGAGAACCAGCTGAATCCCAGTGGCCTTTCAGTCAGAAGGGTTGTGGGTACAGAAGGGAAATACACCCTACCCTCTTGAGCAAGTCCTTTTCCTCCAGAGGAATAAGGGAAATAATTCTTTTTGGGAAGAGGCAGCTTGTGTCTGGGGAATGCTGAGCCCAGTGAAGTTCAGTTGGGGCAAACTTCTCCCTTCCCTGTCTTCAGATCAGCCAGACCATCATCAGGGCTCTGGTGGCTGCGATGGGCCTCTTTCTTCACAAAGAAGAGTTTCAAGGGCATGTATATGGCCAGATATCCCAGTTGACAGAGCAGGGTATGAGTCTTCTGAGGATATGTAGGTTAAAACTGCCCCTTCTCTTTTACATTGTCTCCCTGACTGGCAAAAAGATGTCACCACCTTCTGCTGTCCTACACTGCCTCTTCTCTCTGGTGCCCTGTCCCAGACCTCAGCCCAGGTATGAGACTGAACCCAGGGAAGGCTTTCAAGCTTTCTCAAGTGTTGCTCTGCTCAGGAAGCCAGGGAAGGCATGACTGTTCTGACCTGGGATTTCACAGTCATTGATGCATCTTCCTGTGTCATTTCAGCCCTCCACTGACTGCAGGAAGACAAGCAACCTACTGCGCAGCAGGCAGCAGCTCAAGTCCTGAGGGACAACTGGGCAGACCTGCAAAACCTTCAGAGCAAGGAAGAAGCCATCAAAGAGCACCTCCCACAGGAAAGTGAGGACTAGGAAGACCACACAGGCAAGGAAATAGCAACCAGGCCACAAATAGCTGGCTGGCTGCATTACCACTGAGCCAGTGCAATCAGCAGAGAAGAATAAAGCATTGTGTGTTGAACAGAACCCAGGGGTGCTTCTTTGGGACCCAGAGTCTCTTGGCAAGACCTTGTCTGGAGGTTCAGCCTTGGGCCACTTCTGGGAGTTTCAGCTCTTGGTTTTTATGTTGCCTAACCCTCAGTGGGGGCTTGTCCAAGAAAGGCCTGGGGAAGATCTGAGGAGGGAAGGAGAATCACTATTCCTTCTATTGCAAAATACCCAAGAGGTGTTTGAATACTCCAGTAACCATTCAAAATCCTGTTTTGTTCTTTTTAAAACCTGCTCTTCGTGAAGCCTGAGATGGAATGAAGGTGATGAGCTGTTCCCGCTGGAGAAACAAACAGCTCTGCCTATATTAAAGGAAGGATGGACCAAGGTGTTCTTCTCTCACGTGCTCCTCCTGAGCCATGCAGAAAGCCCAGGGAGAGTCTGAGGAGGCAGAGGTGGGACCCAGGAAGGGCTCTGAAAGTTGTAGGACCTGGGAGCAAGGCAGAAACAGAGCATATAACTCCAGAAGTCCTGTATTCCACCGACAAAATGTCCATCACAAGAAAGAATGTAAGACAGCAGAGTATTGCTACGGCTAGTTTTGAACTGGCAAGTCCTGCTATATTCAATAAATATCAATATTGCTAAAAGAGAAGAGGCAGTATGGGCCATTTGAGCAGCTGCCTATTTAAGTAACTAGAGAAATTAAATTAAAACTGTTGTGAACACCCTCTAGGACTGGAGGAGAAGCTTTTGCCCTTTTGGGGCATTTCTTTCCAGAATTCTCAGCCTTGCACCCTAAGGGAAAGAAATGCAGAAAACACAGATTGTGCCAAAAAGAGGCAATGAAAAGAATGTGTTTTCCTTCTCGCTGACCTTCCAAGATGGGCTGCAGAAGGTGCTGCTCAAAGAAAAGTCTTATACAAAGTTCACTCCAGAGAGCTGGTTCCTGTTCTGATTCCATCCCTGATGCTGTTTCCCACTGAGCTGTCCCATTGACTTGATAACTGGAAGTTCTCATGTTTCTTTAAATTTTTTTTTCTTTTTTTCTTTTTTTAACTTTGGAAATCTAAGACAGGGTAAAGCCACAGTGAGATTGGAAATTTCCATGCAAAGCACCAGACCATTTTTTATGTATCACTAATACATGGAATTTGTTTTGGCTCCACGTTCTGATCAAGTTTAAAACAGCAAATTCACCTTTTTACAGATATGTGCACGTACAGGACAATTGTCACAGACTAAAGCTACATATGGAAAGGACCAGAAAGCATCTACTATGAAGGGTTTAATGACAAAGGACTCTCTACTTAAACATGAGATGGCATTTCTTATCAATTGCAAAGCAGAAACTATCTTGATCAGTCCTTGAGGAAAACTGCAGTTATTCATAGGCATCTTCTCACCTCCTAGAAATCATCAAACAGCAAATTAGGGCTTCATGTCTTCTCGACTGGGCATTTGAGACCAATCTCTAGCAATACTGCATAATATCTCAAATTTAAAGATGCCCTGGTCAGTGGCAGCACAACTTACATTTATTTTGTCTCAAAGCAAAAGAGCAGGGAAACAATCAGGCCCTATTCATGCACATTTGCTCTTTAAAGCCATCTCTTTCGTGATCATCATTATCAAGGCAATCTCTTTCTTACCACAGAGAGCATTGTATACACCTAAATTACCCACAGTGTTTCCTTTCACCATTTACACCATCAGTATACATTTTCTTGTCACATTTTAGAAGAATTTTAAAATGATTTTAAAAATATTTTTGAAGACTTACTTTTTAAAGATGTAAAGAAATGCCTTTTGTTGGTAAGATGGCAGAGGATTTGCCTCTCCCATGTGACATGGACCCAGCAAGGAGGTCAGTAGTACCCCCATACACACACATGCATGCAGAATAGAGAGCTACTCACCTCCACGCCCCCGGCCCCCCCCAACCCAAAAAAGTTAGAAATGGAGTTTAATAGAAGGCAGGACAGACCATGCTCAGCAGGCACAGGGCATGGGCAGACAAGCACACCAACCAGCCCTGTTTACATGACTGGCCCCTTTTATCCACTTATTCCCCTGTTTTCTCACGCATGTTCCTTTCCAATCCACCTTTATCCCTCCTTTTTCCCCACCTTTTGCTCATCCCCTGAATATCCCGCAGGATTCTGCAATCTTAAAATCCTTTTCTCTTGCATCCCACAATGTGTTCCACCCCCACAGGCAGTGATCCTCCCAGTGTGTAAGGTACTGAGGCTACCCCAGAACAACCCTGGAAGGAGCTGTGTCTCTGAAGGGGTTATTGGGGCTCCCCCACCTGCCTTTGTGCCTCTGTGCTCCTTCATGTGTGTGAAGATGGACCTTTGATGGGCTGATAGCTCCTGTGGTGGGCTTGGGAGCAGCCAGGCAGGGTATTTCTCAGGCTCCTCCACCCGCCATTGTTCCTCTGCCTTCCTTTGTGTGTGCGGAGAAGAGCCTTTTATCGCATAACCTAGCAGTGCAGATGGTTTTAAAGGAAGAAAAAAACCTTGTGGCCCAGGAGCTAACTGAGGGATGCAAAGCAAGGGGTGATGTGGTCAAAGCCACCAGCCAGGGAAATAGCACTACAGCAATGAAATCAGCAGCATCTGATTTAGCTGTGATTCCTGTTAGTTCACATCAGGGAGTGGCTGAGTGTTCAAAGAAAGTTGAGATTCTGTCTGGATGAAGCTGGAGGAAGGAAAGCAGTATCAGATGGATTTGCTTCACTGGAAGTTACTCTTTCTTCAACTAATACCTCCCATTCTGTAAACACACCGAAACACTCATTTATTTTTCCTTTAATGGGAGAAGATGGGATTACTTCCTTTCTGCTTTGGATAATGGCTAGAGAGAAAGATATGTTCAATGAGGGGGTGTAGGAAGAAGGGTGATCCACTTTCTGAATCTGATAGGAAACCACTACACAAAGATACCTGCAGGTTTTTGTCTTAAAGGTGTCATAACACTTTGTGTTGTACAGCAATCAAAAACATGCTTCTATCTTTTCATTGTTCTGAGAGCTTAGCAACTCTGTGACTATGTATGGGGAAGACTAAGAGGAGGGTTCGTAGGGCCCATCCTTCCATCACTAGCTTTGGTCCTCTTGGTGCCACCTTGAGATTGCTTAGGCTCAATTCACATCAAAAACAGTCACTCCATGCTTACACAAAAACCCAGATTATTCAGATCTACACCAGTGCAGAGCAACTGTGGGGACAGGCTGTATACTGGCTGCAGACTCTTTCCAAGTTACTGAGGAATCAGTCTGAGGGTCCTTGCCATGCATATAGTTCAGGTATTTTCAGTATCGTAAACACACAAGCTATGAACTGGCAACTGGTCTGAGCTGGGACAGCCCCTGCCTACATAATCCCACAGATTTCATCGGAATCTATTTCAAGAACAAATCACTAAACTTAATGTCAGTAGGAGAGCACACACGTATTTTAACAGACACAACACAACACAACAACCCCATACACAGTTTTAGGCTGTCACTTGTCACAATGCTGGAGGCCTCTGCCACCTGGAGCTTCCTAGCAGCAAGGAGCTGCTTTTCCTAAACTTGGGTCCAAAGTCCTTGATTAAAGGGGGGATTTGTTTGGGCAATGGGTACAGCAGACCCATCAGTTCTGGCTCCGTCTGGCAGGGCCAAGCATACCCACAGCTGCCAGCTGATACAATGTGCCTGGTCTAAAGAGGCTCAGTTTTACTTAACCCTGCCTTCCTTCTTCTTCTTTGGGACTGCTGTGAGAGGGGAAAAAAGGAGATACTTAACACAACAGAAATACATGTTCTATGTACCAAGAGTGCCAAAAAGGGCTCCCACATCTAATTAACATGCCAAATGATGTTTCTTGATCTGCACTGAACAGGAGTTCAGTGTGGGTTTGAATAAGTACAGCTTAGTATGCTGCATTAGGATGAATAAGCAGTATATGTGAATAAGAGATGTTCGAATGAAAATTATTGAGGGGATAAACTGAGTTTTAAGCCTTCACAAGGTCTCCAATTCACTTCGATCCTTGTGAAATAAATGGAAACCTTATTAAAGGCTTATTAGCCAGAATTTTACTGGATGGTACATGAAGCGTGCTCTCGTCCCTAATTTCATCATCGGGAAGGAAGCGCCACATATAAAATATATGAAATTGAAAAGAAACGTAATTTACCAAACCTTTACACCAATGCCATGCATACGAAATTTTCTCTAAAAAGCATTAAATTGGTTCACCATATCCAAGTTTGAGTAGGAGATGAAACATAAGGATTTATGGTTAGCAGAAAGCCAGTGCTGATGACCTAGGATTTGGGGAGTTAATGGATCTAGGCTGGGAACACAATGGGGAAGTCATTTAAAACCCGGCTCCTGAGACCGGAGGAAGTGGGCAGGCTGGCAGACATGGAGAGGTGACTTATGGGTTGCCCACAAGGCACAGCAGGCCCCACTCCCAGGCACTCCAGAGACTGACATCCTCCAGCTGCCCCAAAACAGAATTAAAATATAAAGCAAGTGCTGTGAGAAGAATGTGCATAACGGGAAAATACCACCACACCAGCTCTCCACATGACAGGGGGTTGGTGCTGTCACCTTGCTCTCAGATGGACTCCAGCTTCAGAAATCACCTTGGTCCCTTGGCTGCTGAGCAAGGAGAAGGTCCTGCTGAAACATCCTATGAAATAGTGGCATGTGTATTTTGTGCTACTAATTAAACAGTGAAGCACTTACAGCGGCTTCCTGGACAAATAGATGACTGAAACCTCTGTTATCGCTGCCTCTATCTTTACTGCAAACAGGGGCGTATGTTAACACCTCTTAGGTTGCCTATCACCAGATAAAGTGAAATACTGATCATTTTACCTCAGGGCAGCTAGTCAAGTCAAGCTGATATTCCCTGCGTGGACTTTATGTGAAAGACCCGCTTTCCGCTGTGGAGCGAGCCTGCCTCCACAGCCTTCTGCCTCAGAAGTGCCCGCTCAATCCGCCCCCGAAGGCTCCTACCGCGCCGAGGACCGAGTCTCACCGTTCCGCCTCGGTCCCTCAGAACGCCCTCTCGGTGCCACAGGTGACACGAACACGAGCGGGGCTCCGCCGGAGGCGGCGGAGGGTGGGCCGGAGGCGCGGGGAGCCGCCCCGCTC
>VYZV01014434.1:335-18984 GCA_013401275.1 Pandion haliaetus | reverse complement strand
TCAAACACCTGTGCTACTCCCACAACATACCATCAACAGCATAGGTATAAGCTCTGATGTAAAATGTAAAAAAAATCTCTTAAACTGATCTGTAGAAAGCAAACCTCTAGTTTAAGTATCACCCAATCCTGATTCATGCTTCCTTAATTTTCCTGAAAGTCAATTGAGTTGCTAAAGAGCTTTCATGAGTAAGAAACCTATTAAGTGAGCTGTTTTTGAAAGTAGATGAAAGTGATTCCACGTTACTTTGTTTAAAAAAAGAAAAAGGGATTCTGAATTACTATTATTTACATAAATAATTTTAGCAGATATATACAAACTAGCTAGTGAAGCATGGTGCTCAGGAATGGGAAATTGAAGGCAGTGCTAATATGATTTCATTTTTGTAATGTTGCCATGAGTCTTACCCTTCTATTTTCATTATCCAGATGGAAAAGGGGGAAAAAAAAGGTCAGGGAAGTGACGTATTTCAGTATTAATAGCAAAAAAAAAATTAACCCAAAGGCACTTAACAGCTGGAAAAACTGAAAATTCTGAGTCTGATTTTCCTCTTACACCAGTTTTACACCAGTAGAACTAACTGAATGGCATCAGGCTGTTAGACAAGTCTCAGGGCATGCTTCCCAGAATGATGATGAAGTGGAAAGGAGTTTCTTTAGTGGCTGAGTTCCTGTCTAAATGACTATTTGTATGTTAAAGAGATTTTGCTCTAATTGTACTGTAGATAATCTGCAGTCTTGCATAGCAGCCCTTATTATTCAAATCTAAATATAATAAATCTTTTTGGAATACTCCTTTGGCCTCCATTATGTTCATTCTGACGTATCCCAATGGAGTGAAAGCAGTTGTTTCTAAAGGGAATAATATTGCAGGTGGAAGGAGGAATTTAAGTGGCTGCTCTAAGGGAACACACAAGCTGGAGAGGTTACGATGGGGGAAAAAAATCGTGTATGCCAATTCACACAGTCCCTGGGGTGGCGACAAGAAGATTTGCATCTGTGTGAGATGATTTCAGTTTTAAATTGAAACACATGTGTTAGTGAGTTTGAACCAAACTGGTAGTGTCTTTTCAATAGAACTGGAAATTATGAGTAGCAGGAATGGCATGACCCTACAGAGCACTTGTGTATAATCTATTTATCAAGATAACAATCAAGGAAGAATCAATAACATTAAAACAGTGGGGTTTCTTCCTAGGTAACAAGTAAATAAAGGGGAAAAAAAGCTTCCTGATTGACGGTTCAGTGATTCCACAGATTATGGTAACTGTCTTTGCTTTAATAGCTAATTTCTGGAGGACACCAAGAGGTTGCTTTTCTGAAAAGGTATTGAGGTAGCAGAAAGGCTTAAACATTTGAAAAGTGTTCAGCTGCAGTCATGACAACTAAATGCAGATTCAATACTCCAACTAACTAATCTATGATTTCTTACCATGATGAAGCTGTCAGGATTAATTCAGCAAGACAGAAAACAGTCAAAAGGGTCATTACTAAGGCACTGTAAGTTTGGAGCAATTTGAAAGACAAATTAAGCATATAATGATATCTTAAAATATGCAAATCCCTACCATTAATAGCACTTTTGAATTGTAATGGAAGATTATTAGTTTAGTCAGGGAACCTTTACGTTGCATGCAGCTTGTAAGAGTTTGCTGTTACATTAATATTGTAAATGATCTTTAAAATAGTCATGGGCAGCACAGCTGGAGTCAGTAGGCATCACAGTTGTCTGGGAACTTGTTTAAGCTCTTATGTTTGCAATCAGTACCAGAGTGCCTATTGCAACCTCACTGATGAATGCATCTCTCAGTCTAAATAAAACCCTTGTAATTTCTTAAGTGTTCCATGTTATCCAAGAGTAGAGGAAAGCAAGACTGTCAAAATGTCAGTGAAAGGCAAGAAAGAAAATATCACCTGTACTTTCTAAAGAAACAAATTACTTGCTATAGAAATACTGTATTAAGAAGTGACTCTTCAGGTAAATTACATTTTTTAAAAAAACTTCATTGAATGTTTATGAGCTGGAAAAGATTTAATAAGATGTTTCATGTGTTTGAATAAGTGAAAATAAATAATAATCCCCCCCCAAAAAAAAAATTTATTTGGGATAGAGCCAAAAAATGACTTGCTGATTGTGGAAAAATATTTTGTTTTGAAATGGGAGAAAGAGCTCTTTTGAGCAGTGAACAAAGAAATCAATCATTCACAGTTAGCTGCAGATCTCAGAGCACTTTAAGCAAGAACCATAGTACCCATATTGCAGGTAGGGCAGCAAATTGACTTCATTGCAACTGCTCTGCAAGTCCAGGATCAGTGTGGGAACAGAGCTGGAACATGTTTGGTCTCCCCAGGAGAGTGGGGCCAAGCTGGCCTAACGAAGCTACTTTCAGTACATCGAGCTGTCTGTTTTCTATGACAGGGAGCTCTCTGTGGGTTAAGTTACCCAACCATGATTAAACTGCTTGCTGTTCGGAGCTTTCCCCATTACACACTGCAGATCACAGCACGGACTTCAGGTTTCACATTTGAAACTTTGGCTTCAAATCACAGCCTGGTGCTCTGTCAGTCTTCCCACAATGCTGCTTTGTGGTGTTTTGTGCGAACTTGCGTTCTTGGTCATGGAGCAGTTACATTTTCAGCTTTACATTTGAGTTTCTGCCTCCAAGCCTCTGTGTGCTCCTGTCTCACATTTGATGGGCACAGATCACTCCTGTTCTCCTGTGCAGGAAGACGCAGGTAGGTTTCCCTCATGGGGCTACTTGCATTTCTGGAAGCTGTTCAGGTTTTGTGATGAGGGAAGGTCACACTTTGGATCCCTCTTCATCAGGCGGGTGGGAATGGATGGCAGGCAGCTCTCATCTCTAATAGCTAGCACGAAGCAGAAAATAATCAATGCCTGTATGAGAGCTGGCGTCAAGCATTTTCATGTTCTCAGGGACAATGTGGACCAGAGTTTTATTCCTGCCCTGCCCTGGGAGCAGCTATGTGCTGCTACTCACTCAGGCTTACGCTAGCTTTACAACTGAGCTCAACTCAAACTTTTTTTTTTAAATAACATCTTTTTTATAAATCTATTCTATTCCTCCAGTTCCTATTTTCCAGGCTAGTTTAAGTATGCCGGCTACAGTACTCAAGTCAGGCTTTGGTTGGTTGGCATTTTTGTCCCTGGGGTGATTTGCTGGGTTACTCTTCTAGTTCCTGTGCTGCTACACTGTGGGGACTGAAAAGTACCACAACAAATGAAGGAAGATGTGCCAGCTCTTGGTACATGCTGAAGAATCCTGAAGCAACAACATTTGGCAGAAACAGAAACATTGTTAGTACAGCAAGCCACTAAAGTCTGTGTTTAATCATCAGAGCACCATCTCCCCACACTTGCAAGAGAATTTTCAAATGAGAAGGGAAACGAAAAGGCAAGTTAAAGCATCACACAGGGTAGGAAAAAAGTATGTGCTCAGAGGTTTAACTCCTTAGAGAAGGACTTCTCTTCTTAAGCCACTTTTGTTTTACAAGTGGGAAAAAGATCATGCTCGGATGTACTTGTTTTTATTAGAATGTGAGTGAAATGACCATATTTCACTTAAATCCCCAGACACCCACTAGACCATGCTTGTGTTGAAAGAATTAAAAAAAAAAAATGGAGGTAGAAGAGACCCATTAATGTTACTTTTACTGGCTGCCAGCACAGAATTCTTTCCTACAGACCATTATCTAGCATTTTGGGTGGGATAGTGGAGTAACTGACAGCTCTAATGAAGTTATGTCCTTCTTTTGCTGTGAAGAGAGAAATTTTCTCATCCACACTAACATACTGCCCTAGATTTGTGTGTATTTGTCTGTAAGTCTAATCTGTAATTTACCACCACACACCAATGAAACGGAAGTTTCATACTTAGAAATTGATGCAATAGCATAGGAATGCAAAATAGTCAGCAAGATATGACAGATACAAAGGGCATACTGGCTTGTTTCTAATCTTCCTCCATTTCACAAGAGTGTTTTGGGGGTTTATTGTTTTGTTTTGCTGTATTCTTGCCAGGTTAGGTAAGTCAGTTGTTGATTTTAAGGTATGCAGAACACATGGCAACTAGAGGCGTGAATGTGCCACTCGAAACAGAAATGTGAACCCTAGTTTTCCATCCTGGATCTGCAGTGCTGTGAACACAGCTTCCGAGAATACAGTAATGATCTTGGTTAGACACTTAGTCACATACTCATCTGGGATTAATCAGTGTTGCTCTCTGAAAATTATAGCAACTGAGGATGGAGACCTTCTTCTTAGTCATTGGTGGTGCAATGATTACTTTCCACTGAAACACAGTGGGCAGTTGAGAAATGTTTGCCAGGTAAACAAAGAGTAAATTGAAAAGAGTAAATAAAGTGCTACAGGTGTAATCCTTCAGCCAAGCAGTTATACAGGCCAGGTTAATTTTCTAGAGATCATTAATAAAAACCAATTATATGCCCCAGTGAGGATGTTGGTAAAAGTATAGCAAACTATCTAGGTGGTCAATGAACTAAATTTCAGTTCTGCAATCAAGGAGACAAATAAACCATTTTTTGAAGGAGGACTTAGAAATGAGCAACAATAAAATAAATACAATAATATATGATAAGAAGATGGTCTTTGTCCACAGTAGTTCCCAAAACATATTAAGTCTTCTTTAATTTCTTGGGAATACAAGTGCTTGGGCAACTGGCTGCTTCCCAGACACTCTATATTAATGCTCCATTCACAATTTGCAATTTCCAGGGCTTTGACAACAGTCCTGAACTTTAGTAAGGAGAAATCTAAGTTTCAGCTGACCCAGAAAAGTGAGCTGTCATTCACTGTACTGAGCTGCTCTTGCTCCACTAATCATCTTTATTTTCCAGTGATTTCTGCATTTTACTGAGAGTAACATGTAGGATGAAGGACCACACACAGTTCTTCCTGCTAGAAGGAGACTTAATAGTCTCTTCGATGTTTCCTTATGGTTTGTGACTATTGCACCTCTAAGCCAAAAAATGTTGCCTTAAATTAGGGTAATACCTCAGCCCAGGCAAGCCTAAGCATAATTAGTTTGTTCAGACTTTCACAGATTATTATTACAGCTATAATTTCTTCCAGGTTACAACAAGCTTACTTAGACAGAAATGTTCCCAAACACCTTAGTGGAGAAAAATGCAAATTGAACATCATTCAAGCTTTCTCTTTAGACCCTTTAATTTAGCTACCATCTTCACCATTAGATTTCAACAGAGTGTTCCTCCATGCTTAGGCTTCCTTTACTCTGAATGTGTTCTGTTGTTGTGGTTTTTTGGGTTTTTTTACTTTTCAGGTTTCAAACACCAGAAGTCTGGAAATATCAAGCAGTTTTACAAGGTAGACAGAAAGATGCACACGGTAAACTCAAATGCCATCAAAGATTCCCAGAAAGCCCAATGTCAGGCAGAAAATAAACATACCATTCCCATACTGATCAAAGAGGAGCTTTTAGTTCCTAAATATAACAAACAGAGGAACAAGAACAAATTCTTGGCTAAATTCTATCTTTTTTTTCCAAGGATTCTGTAGCCTTGCTGAGTGAAAGCTGAGCTTTTGGGAATGGGATAAAAAAAGGAGAGAATCTTGACCCTTAAAAGCACCCAATGCAGCTGTAAAAATGAGACAGTATTGGAGAAATCTCGTTTTGTTACAAGAACAAGATTGTTCATTGGCTTTATTGAGTTGCCCTGGTATAAAAAAAAGATCTAACTAGGCCTTGATGTGAACAGTTGTCTCCCAAATACGTACTTTGCTTTCCAAAAGCTGCATTGTGTACTTTCATATAATGTTAGCATTTCCCTTAAATTGGATAAATGCACATGAACGGAAAAGGTTTCATGCAAATGAAACTAAGAACACATGTTGTATTAACGCAAAAATTGTGCCGGCCCATTTTGTTGCCAAAGGGGTCTCTCCACACCTGCTATTACTTCCACGAAACTAAGACCAGCCTCCCATCAGGTGGCCTGGACAGAATTGCATTTGGAACTGCCATCTAACCAAGTCATTAGGCAGCAAAATGCAACACTTTTGGACAGAGCACACTCAGGAATGTTTTTGACTGTGAAGCACAAAGCCAAAACCAAGGGTCAGCTGGTCTATAGGGTATTAGGGTGGAGTGCTACCAGCTACTGTTTTCCACTGCTAACTTATATCACTATACTAGTCACTTTCAGCTCTGTTTTCCTAAATCTGTATATGTGAACATGGTCAGGTGGAAAGACAGTCCCTCTGCAGGGCTACTTAGAACTATCAAAAGACTGGTATAAAAGAAAAATAAAGACAGTGCAGATTTAGATTGTTTAAAATGTGGAGTTTAGGAATATACATGCAGACTTTTAAATATTCAGTAGGTGTCTAAAATCTCAATGATTGATCTCATCTCAATGATGAGATTTTGATAATATGGTTGACAGTACCTCGAAAGCTATCTAGCTCCCCTTAGAGTAGACATCTATGGCATGATTCATTTGCCTGAATATAGGCATCTGGTGCCATTCAAGATATGCTGGCGTATCAGATGGTACAGAAAAACAGGGAGATACGTGTTCATACAGAGTGATAGCTGGAGCCCAGGTGAGATACTGTAAAATATTTCCAATAGCATTAGATTCCTATGTTTAGGCAACAGGGCATTTGACCACCTGTGAGCTCTAGCTTCTACTGGATTCAATTAATTTATCTAAATTTAGGTGTCTGACATCAGATTAAATGCCCTAAGGAGTCTGAGACTGTTGCGCAGGACTGTAAGATACAGTAAAGTACTTATAGGATAACCATGTCCTTCTCAATTGGCAAATGGAGGCCAGGCAGCTGCCATAAAGTGTCTCAAATGCCACTAAACATCTAACAAGACTAAATCATGCCCTAGGTCTCCATCGACTGCCGTGTGAGGTTGAACAATGTCTCCAACTCACCTGGAGATGCTTACGTCATAAACACCTAACTTTAGGTGTCCAAATTGAGACCTGAGTCTTAAAAATGATCTAACTGCTTTGTTGAAAACATTTTTTGTTTCATCTCACCTTTTAAATTCCAAGTGAAAATTTGTCTCTTTTTTTGAAGTTGTACAGCACAACACTATCCTGTTTTGAGTCATGGAAGTTATTGCAATGATAAGGAAACTTCTGTGATTTCCATTCAGAAAATCTATCCATTAGTCCCTTTTAAACTGAATTTCTGCTTACTCTGATATATAGTTTCCTCTCTAGTTAGTCTGCTTGATATAAGTAATACAGAGAGATTGACAAAACTGTGGACTAATCATTCAGTGATTTGGAAGTGCATTTTTTAAATCAGACAGTCACCGGAACACTAAAATCAATAGAAGCCAGAGCACCTCTAAATGTACAGAACATAAAGTACAATGATTTTTAAGATGCAAAAGTAAAAAGAGACCATCAAGATAATCATTCAACATTCTAATTAAAAATTAATGATGGTGAAATGTGGCAGATGACAGCTGACAGATTGCCCATGAAAAAAATGCAAACATAATCATGGTCACAGACTGTGTACAGTTAGGTGGTGGACCTCATACACAGAGCTATGAATTAAGCCTAAGAAAAGAACAAGATCTGGAAAGAAATGAAAGAGGATGTTGTGCTGCTTGCCTCCGATGTGATGAAGAAGGCTAATTTAACAGTTTCCCTGAATGGGTCATCGCCAATGGAAAGATAGATCTAAATGCATGAACCTTTGCTCATTATTTAGTAGTCTCAATAGCTACAAGTCAGAATGGTCTGAAATCACTTTGTCTAATTCTAAGAGAGAATGTGACTTAAGTTTAAATTATTCTAATATTAGCCATAAAAGTACTGTACAGCCAGATGTTTCCCATGAATAACCTTTTCTTTGCTGAAGCCCCATCACTTACACCCTGTTCTATGTTACAGTCTAGTTACAAAGCAAAATTTTCTGGTAAAGAACTGCATTTGGTTATTGTAGTATATAAATGCTCTGAGTTCTGTTACTTGCACAAAGTAAAAGTGTTGTTTATTGCAACAAATTCAGTTTTATTGGAATAATTTTCTATCTGTTTTACCAGCAGCCAGCTTTATGTCCATGATATAAAAATGAACATGAAATCGTAGATGGGAAGAAAAGAAAAGAAATTGCCTAAAGCTCTCAGCTCTTTAACTGAAATGGTGTTTGGCATAGCAAGCCTGCTGATGCTGTACAACCCATGCAATGCTTCTCCAATTCCTGCTTGTTTGTTCCCATTTTACTCGAGTTATTGTTTTGTTTTGTTTATTTTAGATTGGATTGTATGTAGTTTTATCCATGTAAGATAACAAAACTCAGGTTTTGTTGGTTGGCTGCACAGAAAACAGTTACCCAAGCTCTAGTCATCATCACTGACTGAAAAAAGTCTCTGAGTGAGAAGTGAAAAGAACAGAATGGTTATTTCAGGCAAGTGAAACATGAAGCTATTAAGTTGGCTTGCTCTGCTAGATTTCAGAGGACCATGTGAAACAATCTTAAGTTAAGGAAAACAAGCCCTAGTCAGTGGAATTGCTTATCCAGTGACTGACAGGGAGTGTTGGTTGACTCTGTGGATGTAAAGTAAGAAGGTGATGTGAGTTTCCATTGCAATACTTAGATCTCCAAGTCTTTCAGGTGTCAGTATCCATGAATCCTATTCACTCCTCAGTGAACTGAAAGCATTTAATATTAAAGCAAATTATCTGAAGTTTTCTAGAGCCTTCACACTCAAACATCATGAAAAAAAATGTCTTCCTTCTTAAAGACACTTACAGCATCATTCATGTTACAGGAATGCTAATGAGTAGCACTATAAACATACCCACTACTATCTGTAGTCTGACATCTACATTAGAAATGGTCAGCCTAAACTCACTTTATATTTAATGGACTGTACTCAATGGACAATATTGTAATGGGGGTCTTGAATCACCTTCTGGACATGGCACTGCACAGAGGGAGTCTAGACTGCAGTATCTATAGAATTCCACTATGTATGTGAGGTGATCAAGGTAAATCTTGTTACCTCCAGTCCGGAATTCAGGCTCTCTCAGCTCTGAAGAAAACCCCTCACACTTGATACTCTCAAAAAACCACTAATTTTTTTCATTCATGGCATAGAATATTAAAGTACAGATTTTACTGTGGGTGAGTCTCTGGGTGAAGATCCATACATATAAGACTGGGTGTGTAGGCGATGGTCTACCATCAGTGACTGAGTTGCCAAAGCTTAGTATTTTAAAATACCAACCTAAATGTAGAGAAAAACACAGAACTGTAAAAGCCATCAGGACATACCAGAAGTTATTCTCTCACTCATAAAAGAGAAACTGTATTAAAGTTATTGTGTAAAACATTTAGATAATGATAGACTCTTAACTGCAGAAAAGGAAAAATCAAGCTGTTACAGTTAAATAGCTTACACATAGATTTCAATTAATGTAACCTTTATAGGGCTTAATGGTTTGGGCTTTTCTCATTAACCTGCGTAACATTTTGTTCTTGCAACAGAGTATTCAAGCTACTGAGTTACCACTGGCAATACCTGAAGAGGCATTACCATTTTTATTCCAAACATTTAACTAACCTCTGTAATGGGTCATTTGTTAACTCACTGCTCAGATATCAGACTGTTCCATGCTCTAGTTATAATGAGCAAGGATTTGTTTTCCAAGCTTTTACTGGGCCTTTGCTATATACAAATCTTGTGATGAACACAGTGTCACACATGCACTTTCCAAACCACCCATGACAAATATACTTGATCACATAACGTGGAAAAAAAAGAGACTTTTTTTTGCTTTTAGAATTATTTTGTTGGACTAGGGGTTTAGATTTCAGTAAAGGAGGAAAGTGTTTTGTCTCTTATTACTTCTGTTAAGAAAAATTCAGCTGTTTCAGAACATTGAATTTTTCATTTAAGCCTGCTTTTTGCATTCTTGAAGAAGTGCCAAATGGACATCCTGGAGCCTGAAATACCCTGTTTATCCACAATGCATACAAAAGCTTCACAGGCCTCCCAACCACATGCCTCAGACTTAAGCCCTCCTGCCCTTTGGATGTGCCTATGCAGAAATGAAAATGTATGACTACTTTCCAGACTTACTGGAAATATTTTGGGTGTCAATGGTGGAGTATCTGTGGTATCTTAACACCAGTTCCCTGAGGATTTACTCAGTGTGTTGGGTTAACTTATGTCAATTTGAAGCCATGTTGTCTACACTGGTCCTGTTATTGGAACTATCACATTTAGGGTATGCATTGCTGTATCTAAAATGGCACTTCAGAGAAAAAAGTTCCATGACCCATTATATGTCTGCTACAACAGTATGAGGCTATCAGATTTTCACTGTTTTTAAACAAAATAGAAACACAGAGAGAGTGTGAGATGTCAATGCTACTAAAATCTAGAACCTGAAATATCAGCTAGGTAGGTCATGATTGCTTTCATAATTAGACAGAAGACTGTAACTTTCTTGAATCTTCTCAATCTCAGAGCTCTTCTATCCAAATCCATTACTTTCTATATATGGAATTGTGAAAATCTTCCTAAAGTCTCTGAGTAGCTAAAGGTTTTGTTAATTCTGAAGAAGGTCAAACAGCTTAGCCACATACACCCAAATTCCTGATTATTGCTCTAAGTCCTACTCATGTTCTAAAACCATTGTATAAAAAAATTCATTACATTGGCCAACTTGATGAAAGAACAGGATTGTAAAACTCCTCCACATGAATGCAGTGAAGAGATAGGAATATTTCTAAATGGTTCTATAAATGCAAAGTATTTTCAATGACCTTCATGGTCACTTCTGCTCATTACAGTAAAAACACATCTAGTTACATACATTAAGCAGAAAAAAGTCTCTTGCCTGTAAGATAATATTGTTCAGTCACTGAACCTTTCCTCTGAGGCTTTTAAAGTGCTTGGGGCACATTAAGACCCTTACCCTTTTCCACTGATGGTTATATGAGCATTGTCCTAAGTGATTAAGGCTCACAATTATGCAGGGAAATGGACAAACAGCATCTGGCAGATTGGAAGAGAAAAAGTCTGGGTTGGAGGAAGTTTATCATCACCCAGCTCAGTCCTTGTCTGAACACAGACATTGCGTGCCAAGAACCGTATTCTAAAAGAGGTCTGCTTTAGAAGAATTGTTCATTTAGATGCATCGTGGGTTTGTTTTTTTTTTCTTTTTCCATCTTCAGGTGGTTATTTTACACCTGATATGCAATCTGGCTTATGGAGGAAGACAAAGCAAGACCAAATGAAGTAAGAAGGAAACTTCCCTCATTTCCTCCTACTTTCAGACACAGGTAACCTGGCTGGGACGTTACCTTGCAGAGCAGATCTGCATTTGCAAGGAAATACACTGAGATAACGGGTATGATGTGCCTTTTTATTTATGCAAGACATCTTCAGTCCCACATTGTGCTAGGCAACCTGTTGAATATTGCATTGAATATTAGACATCATAGGTATTCACAACATATTTTTCCTGCAGTATTCAAAATTTTGCTCTATGCTACACCGATGTAAAAAGGGTCTTTGCTGCAATTTATAGCAAGTAACAAAGGACAAAATTGTTCACACTGATTAGAAATTCTGTTAGTGGCTGAAAGAACATCTAGAAATAAAAATGCTTCTTGATTCACAAAGCAACACATTAGTGATGTGTTAGACACTCAAATATATTGTCACTGTAGTCAAACTAGAGACTTTGGGGGGATTTTTTTTAAAGAACTCTTGTATACTGTTTTAATATTTCCTACCAGGACTTTTGTGAGAAAGCAGAACGTGCAAACTCTGGATTTGAACATGCTTGAATGATAGAACAGGTTCTACTCAAGGAGTCTTTTGTGGCAAATATTTTAATACATTGGACTTTAAGTTCATTTAAATGGATGTGTGGAATTTTGTTTGTTCTTTTGTGGGTAATAAAAAAGAGAGGTGGTTGATAATTTCAGACCTATAACAAGTTATCTTCTGTGTAATTTTTCTGAGAGAAGGAAATAACCACCAAAAACCAAGTGTTTGGGGCTAGATTGAGTAAGGTGGGGATCAAGCCCACTTCCCCCATTTGTGAACCTTTGGGGTAATTCCAATGAAGATAAGAGGACTTAGAAAGTTTACCTGCAGGCCCAACTTAACAACATAAAATAAAATCAATTTCCATGAATAACAATAAATTATTTCAAATATCAGGCAAGTCAGATCAAATATATGCTGTAGACCATTTAGAAAATGTAGGAAGTATTAAAAGTTATGTGAGCACTGACTAAGTATTTGGCAGCAACATAGGAAATAGTTATATATGTCTTTCATCAGTTAGATTACAATTCAGTCATTGTACCAAAATTAAGGTTCAGTTCTTAAAGTATGGAAATCAGTTTAAACAGTAATTTAAACTTTGTTGTTCAAATCCTCTTCAACACTTAAAATTAGAAATTCTCAGTTGTGGCATTTTTGTTTCTGAGTGCACATGTTGCCATGGCTACACACCACAGTATTCGCATGGCTGCTTGGGAATCAGGCATCAGGAACAGATTGCTCCATCCCCACTGCCTTGCGTGGGCATCCCAGGCTAGGGCTAACTGATTCTTCTCCCTGGTTTGGATCCTGACCCCCACCCACAGGCCAATGTCCCAGGCTGGCCTCATCCCGTCCCCATCCCAATGGAGGTGTCTGATGCCCAGGTCTGGGGCTACCCCAGCTGCCACCTGGCCTGCCCTGCTCCTGGTTGAGGGGGACTGGCCCTGGCTGAGATGTTCTGTCCTGCCACCTGAGGAGCCTCTTTGTCTCCTGTGTCCCATAGGAAGCAGCTGGCCCTCACTACTCCATCACACACCCAGTTTCCCTGGTAATGCTTTCAAGACCTTTGCAATCTTTTGTTCACTATGGTTTTGCTGAATTGCTTTTCATGGAAATATTTGTAGATCACTTTTTGAAGCGTCATTCTCATCATCTGTGAGCAGGTGATCTGAAGTAATACTGGTGCTAGTACTACTGGCATAGCTCAGCAATATTGTAGGGTTTGGAGTGAATGTAACAGACTAGTTCACTGCTATAACACAGAGCAATTTCTACTGCTTTCTTAAATCAAGGTAATTGCTGGTATTTTATAAAACTGCATTGATGAGATACTCTGATCCTCTAGAAGTCTCTGAGTGCCCTGAATCCACCTCAGCAAAAAAGTCTTCCTGGATGCAAACCTGCATGGCAACAAATTACTTCTCTCTTCACACTTAAGTGAAGGGTTTACAGCAATGATACCTTCCTGCAGGCGATAATGGTTTTTATCATAATCTCTAGACTTTTCTTATTCTGTGGTATATACTCCATGCACTACCCTCTCACACAGTGTCTGTCTTCCATGTGGTATCTCCACATTCAAGTCACACTCCTGCTTTTTGGTTCTCCAACCAGAGTTCCTCTGTACTCCGAGCTCCTCCAGCCCCTGCATCCATTTACACAGGATGGACTTCACCTTGTTGAACTCATCTCCCGCACATCTTCAGCTACCTATCATCATTTCTCCAGCTCCACATGTCTGCCTTTATTTCCTTCCTAGTCTTCCAGCTTCCGCACTTCAATGCAAAGAGCAGTTCAAACCTTATTTCCCTGAGACACTGTAGTTCAAATTCATGAATTGCCTAATACCATCTAGGAGTAGTTATTCTTTCTTTCAGACCCTTAACCCAGCACTGGAATTTAGCAAGAAGCATACCACCTCTTTTGATCCCCTAATTCATCTCAAATTATAGACCCTGCAATGAACTTACTTTGCAGTACTGATTTATTTGGATGTTTTGCTTGAACATGTGTTATGTATTCTCCCAGATTTATCTAATCAGTTTGAATTCTGGACTTAGTATGAAGACAAGTTGTATTCCAGACTAAGATTCTTAATTATAAAATTGGAAACACTAACAAAAGAAATTGATAAAAATAAGGAAACAAACTTAAAATGTGTCTTATCCTAGCTGTCATATGGGAGGGTATTTCTCAACTAGTGAACTGAGGAACTGCGGAATGAATTTACTCTTCTGGAGTAGAGTATTTCTGCCTTTCACTTGCATTTGAAGATTTTCTGCTGAATGTTGACAAAGTTTCAACCCATGTCTTAGGAATCCTTTTATTTCTCTACTGTTTGAGAGCCCTGGGAATAGCATGGCCTTTCTTCTAGCTGCTTGCTGTCTATCAGAATGCAAAAGGAATGCTCTTAAGCTTATTTGAGGATAAATCTCTTTAGGTACAGAGGAATCGTGGAGTGCTGATTCTTCTATCCCATTTGCCTTTTCTCTCAGGATATCAGCTGAATTGCAGTGATAAAAATGAATTACAGTAGTAAACCTACAATGTACCATTCTGTAAGCTACATATCATGAGATATTTTTGGCACAAGCAGCCATTTTATTTCTGGTTTACTGGCATATTATAGAGACTGCATATAATACATTAATACACTTTTGGGGCTGGGTCACTGTGTCACAGTCCTATTCAGGGAAGCACTTAAGCATCTGTATAATATGAATCATGTGCTTAGGTCCCACAGGTGCCAATGGAAATTAAGCAACTACTCCAGTGCTGTCTTGAACAGAGATTTATTCTTAAACCATGTTCCTGAAATAAAATATTCTCCTTTAGTCAAGGCTGGAACAAGCTAAATTGAAGCACTTGTTATACAGGGCTTTGGCTGGTTTTTTTGTTGTTTATTTGAGTTTGGGTTTTTTTTAAAGAAGCTTTTTTAGAATACCTCAAAGTTTCCTATTCATTGAATGTGTTTGCCTGCAATTGGGCAAATATTAAAATTTACTTAAAGACTCTGAGATAGATAACTGTAGCAACTTATAGAGATGCATCTGATAAGCTTTCACTGAAATATTGCCACCTTCATCTCTGAAGAACATTAATTATCAATATTTAGCAAATCACTTCAATTAGTGCCACCTAGTGAAGACAAAGCAGCTGTATACTTATGTACCATAATAGCATAGCCACGGTCTCTAAGTCAGACACTCTTCAACACTTGGCACAACCTCTTACCACTCCTCTTTGCTTTAAAAACCTGAGGCTTTTGTATTTCACCCCTAGTCCATGCTCAAGCCTGTCTCCAAACTTGTCCCATCTCCACTGTAAAATTGACTTGCAAAGGCCACCCAACCCATCTGCTGTGAGAGGTTAGGCCAGAGATTATTTCTGCCTCTACTTGCCTTTCCAGGCTCTCTCCTTTCATACTGTGCAGGATGCACTCTGTGCTCCAGGACACGAGCTCAGCAAGAACAAAATCCTGGAAGCAGCAACCCAACAATTGTCTAGTCTTCACCTTACACCCTTCTGTTTTCAGCCTCCTCTTTCTACTAATCTCCGTCTTTCTCACCCTCTCCCTTTCTCCTTTTCCCCCTCTCTCTTCTCAAACTTACAGACCTTGTCCTATGAGGCCTCCATCAGGGAACCGGTTTTCTTGTTCTCAAGAAACAAGCAGCACAAAGTTGGCATTCTCCTGTCACATCACCTCCCAGTTTTAATCAAAAAACCTTTCAAGAACATAAAAATTAAAGGGAAATGAATTATGTTTCCAACCAGAAGCCAGAATTAATTCAAGATCTGTATTGGAGAAATAGGTGGTTCTTATTTCATTTCCAGGCTAACCAGGAGCCTGGGTCTCATTTCAGAGCTGGTAATTTCTAATGCTGTTGGAAAAAACAGACAGCCTGCTGTTCCCAGTCATCTTTATAATATTTTCCAGCACTGGAAATTGTTGACTAGCACGGCCTTTGAACAAAAACATTCACTATGCTAAATTTAGACTACAGTCATGTAGCAAATGTGTTTTAAAAGAGCTATTACTAGATCAGTACCAGCTTAACCACCAGCCGGATCAGAATAAGTCTTCTTTAGTAGTCTTTCAGAAAGTGTTCTCTTCTGGAATGAAAGATATGGATGACTTGTCCAGCTGGTACCTTTTATCTATACACGGGTCAGTGGTTTAACTAGGAGTATATTCAGAGGAACAGCAACAGCATCCACAGGAATATCTGCTCTAACATGACTCAGTTTCAGGAGCTCAGAGGACCCAGTTCTGCACGGTCTGTATGATGTGAACATTGTGTGCCTTAGGTAAAAGCACAGGGAATAGAGAACAGTAGAAAACACAGATGCAGGCCCTAGTCTATGGAACTCAATGATAGACCAATCATTTCAGAAGGAAATAGTTCTGAGTAGTGTAGGCATATGCCTTGTCTTTACACTTGGCCTTGGGCTCAGGCACTGGAACTGGATGGTTTTAGAAATATAGATGTTGCCAGACTATGGACCACCAAACGAAGAGATATCTCTTCTGTATATCCCCAGGAAGGTGTCTGTAAAAAAGAAGAAATTTGGATATACATATGAATTGGGCTAATTTTCAATGAGTTCCAGGCAGTTCATCACTCATACAAACTTTCCAAATTCTCTGCCATAGATACCTTGGCTCTCTATTAATGACAGAAGAAATTTACATAATCTAGACTACCCTTTACATGTCAAATGTGGAATACAGTTTCAGACTAAGGAGACAATTTAGATCTCCAGTGTCATTGGAAATGGCCTAAAGTGTTGCTTCAGAAGATCATACAAACAGTCCTGTTGGTTTATCTTGAATATTCTAAAGCACCTCAAATGGCTTTAGATGACTAAGGCTAGGGTACTGAACTGAACTTTATGTGTCTCTTTAACGGTAAATTGAACTCCTCCGTAAATTCTGTTGATGTTGTTGACTATATTGTCACTAAATAAAAAATGAAATTAAATACCTATCTCACATGTAAGTGCCTTTGATGTGAGTGTATTAATCTTGATCTAAATGCCATGCTAAGTCTATTTTTTGAAAGTGCCACGGTGTCTACATTGTATGAAGAAAGGAAGCACACTGGATCTTGAAGACACATCACCAAAGGCTGAAAAATATATTTGTGGGTGAAACAGATATACATAGGCAGCCAAGGGCTTTTAAAGAAATGAAATAATGTTGGTCAACCTGGTGATCACTGATAATGGTCAATGGTCTTAGCTTGATGTTGGCTCGCTTATGCATAAGCAGCCCAGAGAACAATTTTAAGGAATGATTTGAAAGTTAAAGAGATGGCCTTGTGGATGTGGCATGAGAGGCAGCATGGAAATGAATATGAATATGTTCTTTCTGAAGTTCAACAAGTGACCATATTTTGACAGGTTGGGAAAGGAAGTATTTCCGTACTTGTAAGGTTGAGGTTTGAGTCAATTCCACTAAACAGAGCTACAAAAAGAAGTCTTAAAAAAATCATACAGTTTTCTAAAATGCACACATTCCAGTCGGGCCTCTTCCATGGGATTTCTGGTATAAAACTGGTGATTATATTGGAATTTCAGAAACAACTTGCAGGGCTCCCAAAACACAGGGAGGAGTCCCTCCCAGGGCTGGAATATTAAATTGGCTGAAAGAGTTGTTGGCTTTACAAAACATCCAGGACCATATTGTGATCATAATGAGATTTTCTTACATTTTTTAAAGATTTACACGAGACCTCTGTAATGATACGGGCCACTTAACAGATAACTCACAGAAAAATAACTTGTTTAGTGTGACAGACTTTCTCTAAGCGTGCCAGATAAATTCCATGAGCACATGTAGTCTGCCTGTCAAAAATGGAGTTTCTTAAAACACCAGCAGCTGGTAACTATGTAAAATGTCATTGCATTATGGAAAATATAGCCGTACATTTATTGGAATAATTTATTTGTACTCAGATCTATGTTTAAAGCACAAAGAATCAAGTTTCATTAAATGCATTCATTTAATGCATTCATTGCATTCATTGAGCTCTATGGAAAGAATACAAAATGAAACTAATTCTGACAAGTCAGTCTAATAGAATGAACTCTATGTAGAGTATACTTTATTCCAATTTAGCTGTTAACAACCCTACCCTGCAGCCTCAGGTATGAATTTTAATACTATGATGAATCTTTGTGGGAAATGAGACTCCTTGACACTGAAGTTGTTTATATGCTTTCAGGTTGTTGATGGTTCAGGTATGGATTCCACGCCTCCACAGTTCTGAATTATGAAATAATCACTGTAGATTACTGTAACTGTAACAGATTGCATGTATTTATGTAAATTCTTCTATAGGTTGCCAAGCTGGCTTATATTTATCTGAAATAGATTTAAAGGAAAAATATAGCACACTGGTAATTGCATATAGCAAGCTGACATGTTTCCTTAATAAAGTCCCATCTTTCATAAGTACCAAGACCAACCACTGAATTTTCTCAAAAGAGATAAGTTTTTTCTTTCCATCTAAACACAAGAGTGGTGTGTCAGCACCAAAGTGACTCTGCTGGGAGCAGATAAGTCTGTTGGCTGTTGAACAATCAAAACTCCTTCTCATTTCTCCTTCTAAATGGACCCGTGTGTGTACAGTAAAACTGTTTAATTTATATTGGAAATAAATTTATAAATGTATTTTCCTTTCAGTCACTGTGATTTGAAAGGCCCAGTAACTGAAGTATTCAGAACTTGTTGGAAAATTCAATTAATGGCATTAAGTCAGGAATAGTTTATTGAACTCAGATTGCTTTGAAGCATTTCCAGTTCAATGACGATTTTTCTAACTC